>JZLH01S0620394.1:46176-56266 GCA_001188425.1 Eucidaris tribuloides
CGCACTACCAATTCCTCCTCTTGTGGTTCCTGAGAAGGGATGTTGAGGAGTATCCTAAAGAAGAACTATTCTATGATCACAGTGCACTGTTTCTCTCTGTTTTGCGCTTGTCCTCGCAACTAACAGAACAAAGCGGTGAGCCGTCGGCGAAGGACGTGGAGGCACAGAAACACAAGAGCATGAACTTGGAGGCGAGACAAGAGATGGGGAAACGAGTCCGTGCCCGGTTCAAGAAGGAGGTCAGCGATTACTGCTCGAAGGAGAAGTGGATGGAGCGGTTCCCTTTCACCATTTGGCTCCCCAAGTACAAGGTCCGCAAAGCCGTCAACGATCTGATTGCGGGACTCACCGTCGGTCTGACGGTCATACCGCAGGGGTTGGCGTACGCTAGCATCGCAAAATTACCAGCAGTGGTGAGTCTGTATAAATTTGTATGCTTGAATGGTGATTTTCTGAGATTTTCTGATAAAATCCATCTATGTATGCTAAATAGTTTGGGTGGTTTTATTTTCTAGACCTTCTTGCTTTAAAGGCACTGTATAACAAGGTTTCCAGTTAAAAAAATCTGAGCTACATGATTCCCCATGCTACCAGTGTCTCTGATACGGTCTAAAAACAAAGCCCTGAAAAAATTGCAGTTTAAAACGATCATTAAGTGCCTTAAACAAGTGAAAATCATTGAGAGACCATTCCAGATTTCCCCTATAGACTGCTGTGTTGCAGAATTTCCTATCGGTTGAGAATGATTTGCCAATTTGTATCTGCACATATTGTACTAGCGACAGCATAACTGTCCAAAGCTTTGTGTTCTAAGGTGTTTATTTGTCCATCCAAACACTGTCAGATATGTCAAATAGCAAACTTCGACAATTTTTTCAAGCAGGTCTTCCACATTGTTATATAGCGTCTTTAACCAACTACAAAAACTTTCACTTCCTGATATACTTACATGTACATGTGTACAGATTGAATGAAAATGTAATATAATCATACAAATATATTCTCTTTAACTCTTAACGTGCCAAAGTCGCAAATCTGCACCAAATAATACACTTAAGGTCCATAGAGGTTCAAATCCTCTGGCATGTTATCCCGTGTCTTAGATTAAAAATTGCAATGCAAAATGTATGATATAGGTACATGGCATTTGATACACAATGATTCCCTTATTCCTTTGATTTTCGACTTGTGATGTATTAGGTGAAATGTAAATAAGTTTTCAATATATTTATCGTATTGTTGCTTATATGTTGTGTAATTTGCATTGCCCTGTTGCATAGTCAACCTGGGCAGATGACATGTCCCAATATTTTCTCAGCCACCTAGTGATATGATATGAATTATGTAATCAACTATAATTGTACTATTACATGTACCTCCTTTAAACAGGAAATATGATAAGGTACCAGTTTAAAAATGGAAGGCTTGGTTTCATCTGCCCAAAATGCCTTGAGAACCATATGGAGATGTACATTAAGTGGAATGAATATCCAGGTTTAGGAATGATCTTGTATATTTTGTTTAATTCCAAAGAAAGAGAACATGACATGTTTTTGCCAGTATTGAATTGAAGTATGATCTTCATATGAATTGAAGTTGAACCAGTACAAAGCCCGCAACATAGTATGGCCTGTAATTGTGATTTCTGATTCTACTTAATTGTTTTAAAATGAGGCAATTTGGACTGCAAAGCTTCCACAGCAAATACTATTCCTTCAACAATATACTTGATCTTGAAACATTTTCATCTAATACCCACAACAACAAATTGCTTTTTGCTATTTGTCTGAAACCATTAATGTGTTGGCACAATTTTGTACCACGTCCACTCTTTTGATCAGTGCTCTAAGAATAGACAAAGGGCTGACACTAATTTCTTTTGAAATCAAGAAAACTTGTACATTTTCTGTACATTTGTGGATAGGATATACTGGAGATATGAAATATGTACTTCACAAAATCCATTGAAACTATGTTCATAACACTTATCCATCAAGCTTGGGTAAAAAATTTTGGTTGTTTAAAGTTGACACTGCATGTCAAAGTAGTTGAATACAGTGCTGTTGAAAATGCTAATCAGTACGTAAAAGACTTCAACATAAATGTATGCTTTGTTACTTAAAGCTGAATAGAAACACACTGATTCAAAATCTTAACCATTTTTTCCCTCCATGCAGTATGGCCTGTATGCTTCCATCATGGGGGGATTCATCTATGCCATTCTAGGGATGTCCAAGGATATCACAGTGGGCCCCACAGCCATCATGTCCCTCCTGGTATCACAGTATGGAACACCCCTACCTGAGGATGATGAATTGAATGATCCAACCTATGCTATACTGTTGGCCTTTTTCTGTGGACTCTTCCAACTGATTATAGGTTTCCTCCATTTAGGTATGTGCATATACAAGTAATTTGTCATATTCTGTCCATACAGCCCATAGCAGAAAAAAAACCTAAAAAACAAAAACAAAAACATATGCATGGTTTGGTCTTACATAAAAAGCACACACACAAAGAGAAAAGTGATCTTACCGTATGATATTTATTTCCTAATGAGCTTCACATTCATTTATTGCATATATGGACTACATGTATAATGTCATTCCAACAAAATTTCTTTCTCCTTCAAAAGTTTATTACAAATTTTGTTTGTAGAAAATGAGAATAAAGATGAAACTGATTTAGTTTGAAGTAATTTAGTTGTAGAGTTGTTAAGAATGCTGTTAACGAGTAGAATTAAACGAGCAACATTACAATGAATGATGTCTTCATACTGTACTGCATTTCCGAGGGTTTCGTCAACTCTTTTTAATGTTAAAGAGTAGCATGAAAATTACATAATTGTAATTTCATGTGGTTGTATGTCTGCTTTACATATTACTGTTATGAGAAGAGATTCAGGGATATTGATATTTCTTATTCCTGTTCAAAATGCAATACTGATGTCATTCAAAAAGAATATGATGTTGTACGACCTTATTGTTTCCAGGTTCCATTGCCAACTACATATCTGCTGTTGTCATCTCGGGTTTCACATCAGCTTCGGCCGTTACCATAGCGATGGGTCAAGTGAAGAGCCTTCTAGGAATCCGCTTTCCATCGGAGACATTCTTCCACGATCTCATCAAAACATTTGAGCATATACGAGAAACAAGGTATGAATGATAATTTGTTACTGACCAGTTTTTCAATTAAATTGAAGCACAATAAAACCTATTAGAGACTATTGAGAACAAGATATCTTAGGCTAGGGTGTTTGGAGGATGTATGTTATATTTAATTCAAATCATCTCCACCAGGTTGATTTTAAACCTTTGAGAGAAATGACATCCTTTGTTAAAAATTTGATGTTAAATTAACTGGTCTTTTCAAAGTTCATTTTCAAGTGAATATTTAAAATGAATTAGATTATCTTTCTTGTTGAGTATTATGAGGGTAAAAGTGGGAGGTTTTTTTCTTTTGTTAAAACATACACGTCTGAAAGTAACTGGCACATTGGGTTACCCTCTCATTCAGTCCCATGAATTAAAAAATCTGTAGACATATGGTACGTTATTTGCTGACAATGGCACGGGTAGGCTATAGTTAAAATTTTATTTGCTGACATGATTTTGTGATATGCTAAGGGGTGTTAGTTCAAACAAGCTTTAAAACTCTCTAAAGACGTGAAGATGCAATTAATATTACTACAGTAAAAGGCATATTTGGTTATTATTGGAGTTATGTGAACATGCAAATAGCAATTATACATATTTACTCTTGTGTTATCACCCTACTTCTACACTTTACAAGTCTGAAGTTCAAAGTGTTCATATAATTTGACTTTGTAGTCTTGTTCCAGATTTTGTTTGAATAATGATAAATCTGGAATCCAGTTGCACTGATAAACTTGTTAATTGATGATATAGGTGAAGTTAGCATCTGATTCAGAAGTTCATTACATGTACAGTAAAGAGAGATATATCTGTATACCAATTACCAAGAAGTTAAAAACATCCTATTAGCTAGTGGTTTTCATTTCTCCTTGGTACATGTCATGCCATCCCAGGTTATTAACCTATCTCATCGATGACCCATGGAAGACCCATATATATTGAAAAGCATTGATTACAAATGTGGAAGCCCAATTTAACCTGTTGCCTCCAAGATTGCATATTTTTCATAGAGTTAATATATGACACATCTGGTTCCCATAACTATGGGTAAATGTTATCATTTATCTGTCATTATGTGTTTGAATGGACACGTAAACACCCTAGAACAACACAAAATTTTAAACAGCTAGGCGGTCTTTTGAAAAATGGGCAGATAAAATCAGTGCATGAATTAATGTCGTTGGAACAACAATTAGATAACACAGACAGTGTATGGTGGGGGGTGGGGTGGGAATGGTCACTCATTGATTTTCTCAGGGCTTTACTTTTAGACCTTATTAGCTCTAGTCTCTAGCATAGCATGTACATGTAAATGTAGCTCAGATTTTTTCAGAAGTAAAAATGGCTGAATTATCCCCTTCATCTCTTTTCCTGTCTTCAGAAAGAGGTCAAATACTCATTCACCTAAACTAACCTTATCATGACTTGCTTTAAGTCTTGAACATGCAAGGACATAATACAATCGGTGTCTCTGTGGTACTGTATACATGTATGTCATGCTTACTGAACAAAGTTCTCAATGGATTTTGATTGTGTTTGTTCTATCAGATAGGGCTTGTTCAGAGCTTCTAAGTATTAAAACAATTCAATTACATTTGTGTAATAATCATTGTAATTACTACAAATTTATCCAAAACCATAGAATGACTGAAAATATTTTTTATTGACTGAAAATTTATGCAGTATTTGTCCTGTAATAGTGTAAATAATTATGTCACAATTGGCTAATAAACCAAAACCCCTTCTTGGCTGCATGGAGGCAATTCAGTTATCAAATTTTGGGGAATCCCAATAAACCAAGGGTCCCATAAACTGAGGATTTGTAAAGAACCAGCAGATGATCTGACAGACAAAACTCACAAACCTACACTTGAAAGCATGAGTAGCAGTTTATATATTTTAAATTGTAATAATTCAGGGTTCATACGGGTCAGGGAATTTCTGGAAAGTCAGGGAATTTGAAAATACTTTTTCCAGAAGCAAAAAGTCAGGAAAAGTCAGGAAATTCACCAATTTCTTCTGGTTAGTCAGGGAATTCACCAATTTCTTCTGGAAAGTCAGGGAAAATCATTCATTTAACACATTTTAAAAATGACCTTTGATTGGGAGCTCGCTGGTGTTGCGATGATGTATTTTTACACGCTTTAAATATGTAAAAATGGTCATGGAATTAGAGTTTTCTGCTCTGGAAAGTCATGGAAAAGTCGGGGAAGTTTGAAAATGTGCAAGTGTACGAACCCTGTAATTAGAGCTCCTAGCTCTCCCTCTCTTCCTTCATTATGATTCAATAATTTGCACAAATGATACAATGTTGTTAGGCAGATATTTAGATGCACAAACTATGGCTGCAACAATCAGTCTAGATATCAGACCCTTAGTCTGTGGGACTGTAACCCAAACATCATACAGTGTGTATGAAAACCAGTTAGAATTACACTTGGCATTCATGTTGTAATAGATCACTTCAAAATTTGTCGTGAGCATGGCAAAATGTCGTTAGAGCAAAAAGGTGTGCTTGGCAGAATGCCGTTAGCAAGTGTTCTAAGCAAAATGTCGTTAACATTAAATTGAATCTAACTTGACCAAAAAAAATTATTCCATATTTCTGCCTAACATACTTATAAAAAGGACCTAAAAGATCACAATACTTTGATTTCATGTGAAATAAGATAATGGTTGTAACATTACAAGCAATTTACTGTTAATGACATTCTGTTTTCAGCACGTGCTAACGACATTCTGCCATGAACACCTTTTTGCTCTAACGACATTGTGCCATGCGCACGACGAATTAGCGCCATCCTGGAAACATACTTTTGGTCGGGTCATCTACAGTAGTACACATTGTTTACTAAATTATTGATTCATTTATTATACATAATTATACTTAATACCATAGGGAGAATATGCCATTCTATGCCATGTTAATAAAAAAAAAAAAAATGTTACACCAATGAGCATTGAATCGAGTTGCATTTAATTTGCAATCTTGTCAAACATCGTTATAATCATTTGAAACACATGGAAGGACGACCTTCAAATTTTATGATTTTAAAGACAGCTAAACAAGACACCTGGTGGTACCTGCATCATTTCCTCTGTTAACCCATTGGAAACGATTTGATTTCACACATTTTCTATAGACCCCAACACGAGATAACTCGTACTTAGTCTCCAACAGATTAAGATCAGTTTCAGTAATGCTAGACCAGATCAGGATTGAATCATATTCATAATGGTTTGGTAGTCAATTCTACATGGATATTTCTGTTAAAAGTCTTACTGTTCAAAGTAGAAATGCAATAATTCATTCTGGGGGATTTTCTTCAAACCATAAAATAAAATTACTTACATTAACCCATTGGAGGCTAGGAACAAGATATATTTAGCTGGCGTCTGTGGAGAATGTGTGTAAAATTGAAATCAAATTGGTTCCATAGGGTCAAATAAGTAATTGCATTTCCATTTTGCATTGTTTGAAAACAGTTGTATGAGAACCTAGGAGGAGATCATTTAACTTGAAATTACATGATAAAAGAACTTACTTGTCTCTTATAGCCACAGTGTAGTTTTGGTAAATGGTGAAAAAAAATGAATTTTTTTGATGTTGTATTTTTTAGATATGGGTAGACCTATATAATCTATTAATGCCTTGCAAATCATATGGTCTGCAATGCTTCCATTCTTTTGAGAAATCGATCACACTATGAAATTAAATTGATCACATTAAGTACATGTAGTTAATTTCATGTTCATTTTGCATTGTTTGAAAACAGTTGTATGTGGGTGGACAAGGAGGAAACCTTTTACAGTTTAAATCACATGCATTATAAAATAACTCGCTGATACGTCAAGTTAGTACATGTATATTGATTGAAACAGTCTGACTGGCAGATAAGTACCATAAGTTTGCCCCAATTTCCTGCAAGGTCCTTGATATAATGTGGTTTACCAGAGAATGGAACAATGATGATGACTTGTAACAAATCCTTCATTTGACCTGATAATCATGTTACTTTGTAAATACTGACTTTGCAGTTCATGGGGTAAAGATCATTCAGTGCTTAAAACTTCTGTAGTTAAGTCAAAGACAACCGTGCATTACTGTAGTAGTAATTCGACAGTCTTCTCAAATAGTAGACAGATAATTTTGCATCCAGTCGTTATTGTGTCAATATTTGTGTAATCAGCTAGTAATTAGAGCTGTGTCACCCGTAGTTGGTTAGATTTGTACAGGTACATTCAGAGATATAGTGGAGGGGGATGGGCACATGCATCCCACACTTTAAAAAAGAAAATATAAAATGCCAATATAAAGCCTAATCATATCTCAATGACTAGTGATTCACTGGTAGATTCAAGTGATTATATTAATGATGATGGTGGTGGAGGTGATGATGATGATGATGTTGATGGTAAAAATAATGATGATTATAATAATTATAATGATGCTTATAAATATAATTCCTACTGCTTCTGCTACTAACTATTACTATTGAAAATAAGACCTAGTTCATTAAACTTATTTCTTCAGTTGTACATCAACTAGTAATTGGGTTTCATAGGTGAAAATGTATTTTTTAATGTCATACCTTTCCCACCAAAATTAGAAATCAGCAATGGCAGGGGACAGAATGAGAAGGAATGTTAGGAACAGTGACATTCATTCCTCTCCCCACCCCCTCATCCAACCCCACCCCCTCAGTGGACATCCAACCCCACCTCACCCTCCACTCCCCCAAACAAATGGGAGTCTGTCTGAGCAATGTAACTTTGAGGTCATCATGCTGTCATGATTCCACACACAGTTAATGTCTTAATTAAGCATGTTGAATGATTGTATTCACAATCATTTCTTTAAACAATAAGATAAAAATTAGATTTATCTCTCAGATTTGTGTAGGTCTTGTATTAAGAATTATATACAATCAATCAATCAATCAATCATAAGATTGGTATAATTTATTACTCAATGGCTAAGTTTCTGATAATCATAGCATTTACTTTAGTTATGTTATGAGACCCTGTTGGAATTAGCTGTGTAATGTTGGTTAGTGCAGTTGAAGTTAAGGTATATGGTTGCTTAGTCTAAAGCAGATCCAGCATATTTTGCAAGTAATGTAGGAGTATAGGTCATTTAATGCCTGTAACTATCCAATCTGCAGTAATATTTACAATTTGTAGGAATAATGGGGGTGTGTGGTCTTGTTAAATGTAATTATTTCTGAACTTTGTTAGTATCATAAAATTATACAAGATATGTAAACATCTTTTAGGTGTGTACACAATTAATTTTTAGAAACACTTGTGTTAATACAGTTTGATAAAGTTGTCCAAGTGTTAGTTGTAGTGATTCTAAACATGCCAAAGATCAACTTGTTGACCTTTGGAAGAAAACAATATTATAAACAAAATTCTTCCACTGTTGTGAAGTTGGTTTTTCCATTTGATAAATGTTTGTAGGTCTTGTATATTTTCTGACACTCTGTATTATTTTCTCACTAACTTTACATGGAGAAAAGGTGTCATGTTTTATCTTGCATGACATTCATTTCAATTCAGGGTACAATGATATGTGCACACATTTGTATTTTGAAGACAAATACAAAGATTTGAAATTTACTCAGATGAATACAAGTTGGCAATTATGTATCTGTATGCAATTAATCAATACTAGTATTTTGACATTGATGCCCGATGTCCAATTAACCCTTTACACGTGAATGTTGCAATTTCGCACAGTCGTACAAGTAAATTCAACAATCGTAATAATTAGTTTTCTCCATTAAATTTGTACTAGACAAGCTAACAAATGGCTATATGGAATAATTACCATCATCAATGGTGCAATACCAGGAAGCCCATTTAAAGATTGTGTCTTGATTTGCAACGTCAAAAAACATATAAATGAATGAATCGCTGAAATCATATCCAATGTGAAGATTGGATATAAATAAACACCTCTCATAGAGACTTGGGGTAAAATATTGGTTTTGGTGAAAATCTTGGACGGTTAACTTCATACTTTTCAAATTACTGGGAAGCATTTTCAAAAAATCCGCGACGTCTCACGTGCACGTGCCGTTCCACAAATTGTCGATCAGCCGTTAGCTAAATGTCGTGCGGAGGTTAGCCGTTGACCAATCAGTGCGCTGCGCTGGTCTTCCGACGTTACACTATAACCGCGATTTCGCAGTCTGAGCAAAATTGAAACTCACGGAAAGAACAACATTCTGGTAACATGTCGTTATTAGTTTTTCTCATAAAACAACAAATTCATGACGTATGGATCTGAAACTTTCAGCACACCATTTGTAAGTACTAAACTACCATTTGGTATTGATAATGAAGGGAAGTAATGGACTTGCATATCCCTGACACAATCTTTAAAGATAATATCAAAATAACAATTGTCATTATTATCCTCTCAGAATTAATTCAGCACGCAAAGAGTTAATCACAACTTATACACTTAGGATTGATTAAAAAAAAAACTGTAATGATTTGTTGACATCTACTGACATGCAGCTACCACTTGATAGAAACTTCATATTTTCCTAAAATATCTCTTTATGCGACACACACAAAACACTCCTATGTTATATTTGTTTTTAAGACTCCGCCCCGTAAGGGAGCCGGAGGCATTATGTTTTCGGGTTGTCCGTCCGTACATGTACGTCCGTGGGTCCGTACGTCCGTGCATCCACACTTTCTTGTGAACACGATTACTGAAGTACCGCTGGAGGGATTTTAATGATACTTGGACCAAGGGTAGACCACTAGGCAAGGATAAATTGATTAGATTTTGGGACAAATCCGTCAAGGGTCAAAGGTCAAAGGTCAATGAACTTTGTCCTAAAATGCCATTTTCTGCTTATAACTCCAGTTAGGAGTGCTCACTGTTGACATAATTTGGTGGTTAGGTTAAAAAA
>JZLH01S0620398.1:34146-49244 GCA_001188425.1 Eucidaris tribuloides
CCTTGTAGTGACACGTCGCCCCCCCCCCCGGGCTACCATGCAGGTATATGACGTTGTTACTTAATTCTCCCCCAAAAATTTGAAACTGGTTTCATCCCGGGTTTTGTCCATTTATATAGTTACTAATTCCTGAAATTTAGTATCAACATGCAATATTTCAGGTAATTAATATTATAGCACATACGTAAGGTGATCAGGGCCTGATGTAGACGTGTTACGCTCGTACAGTCGATCGCTGTTTACTATTTTGCCCGTTCTTCTGTTGAAAGGAAATACGTTGATCCTCTATGCATCCTTGCAGACTTCCATGGCCATGTAGTCTGTCTCCAGGAGGGGCAGTTGCCTGTACTACTCCTCCCTAAATAGTCAGCGTTGATCTCGGCCTGCCTCCTGTCACACTGACAGCATAACGTAGAAAATCTACTGGATCTAGGGATCTAGGCCAAATGCAGACATGACAAAGCCATCTTAGGTGGCACTTGCTCAGCATTGTGAATATGCAGATAGATGTTTGGCATCTCTGGAACCGCTGTGTTTTGAATCTCCTGTCATTTTGGTGCCCTAAGATAAGAGGTGAATACATGTAGCGCAAGGGGAAACAATTGATCCGTCTTTCCTGTCTGGTGTTAAAGACACAGGCTAACATTGTGGAGCTTCAAATTAAAAAATTGTCAAACTTTGCTATTTAAAGCCCAAATTTAGTTTTGGGGATTTTTTTTTTATTTGAAAGCTTTATGCCCCAAAGTCATAACCCTGCAATAATAGATTCCGAATTTCTTTAGTTTTTTTTTTTATTAATTAATGAAAAATCTCGGGGGCCGAGTTTTTCGACTATATATTACATTATAGCATCCAAAGGGTTAATAAGGTGCATGGTAAAGTTACATGAGTTATACCTCATCTGAAAGAGCAGAGTCTGTTCTTTCCTATGAGGTATAGCTCATATAACCTTAAGGCCTTATTATCCTTTGGATGCTATAATGTAAAATATAGTCGAAAGTCTCGGGTCCGCCCCCCCCGAGATTTTTCATTAATTAATTTAAAAAAATAAAGACATTCAGAATCTATTATTGCCGGGTTATGACTTTGGGGCATAAAGCTTTCAAATAAAAAAAAATCCCCAAAACTAAACTTGGGCTTTAAGCTACATAGTAGTGTTTGAATGGACAAATACACCCGATGTACCAAAGTTTGGAAATTTATGCTGCCACTGGCAAGATATGAATGAATAAACAATTAGTACTCGGGTCGAGCACAAAATAGCCTAGATCTACTACACACAGTAAGTCTATGGGAGGAAATGGGCAGGTAAATCCGGTAAACTTACAATTTTCACTTGTTTACAGCACTAAATAATCATTTTGAAATACATTTTTTTTTCAGGGCTTCATTTTTAGACCTTATGAAAGACACTTGAGCATAGAGGATTATGTGGTCATTTTTAGTCAGTGGCTTATAAGCCACTAGGTCTCAATCTGAGTTATGACAACACGGTCTGTGAGACTTTGACAATTGTCAGGTTGTTATTTGACCATTCCCTCTTGGATGGCATTGCCATCACAGCGGCTGTTGCGATACGGTTTTTCATCTCTGCATCCAGTGACAGGTTACCATAGAGACGGTGAATCCAATGTAGGTAAACCCTAAAGGTATCAGCATAAACAAGATTCAGATTATCATCATCACTGTAGATTGTTCGTAGATTTCGGACGTCTTTTCCTAGGAAAATAGCTTTCTTCAAACTGATTTTTGGGTCAAAGTCCTTGCAAACACATAACAGCTGGTCCAACCATTCTAGGGACCCTGGCTCGGAGTAGAATGCTATATGTATAGCATTGACAGCAAAATTATCTCCCTCAGGAGTTCACCAGTCACGTAGGTTGTAGGTGTACAAAGTTCAAAAGATTGCCATCGATGTTTGTGTTGGTAATTGCCTTCACTGCCACTCTACAAAAGAGGGTTGGGGAGAGGACACATCACTGCATTATTCTCCAGCGAATCGGTAATGTTTCCATCACAATAAGCTGAGCTATTCATGGTGTTGTGGAAGAACAGCATACTGCTGAGTAGTTTAAATGGCAACCAATATTGAGACGTCTCTGCTGCCAAAATCAAAAGCGTTATAGTCAGATCGAAAAGGGCGAGATACCAGATCATCTCTAGCTCTCGACTTTACTCCTGTGAATTTCTGAGAATGAAAATCCTATCCACTGTTGATCTCTCTGCTCCAAAGCCACAATGTGACTCGAGCAGAATATATGTGTTATCCGCAAGGATATGGAGTCTTTCAAGGGCAACACCTTCGCAACGGGGCGACGCTGAGAAGCAGTACATCAACTCTCTCCTGAAAATCCACAAACCATCACGTTCTGGCCTGCGTTCGTCCAGTCAACTTTCCTTGGGGTGATAGAACATTTACAACAGTAGCTCCTTGTCTGTGGAATGTACTTCCCAAATCAATTCAGTTGTCTGAGACCGTCGACAGATTTAAGAATGATCTAAAGACACATCTGATGAAAGACTTATTTTAACTTAAAAGGAAGGACAGTAACTGTGAGGACCTTAGGCATCCTGTGGATGGACATGTTTGCGCGTTATAAATATCTATATTATTATTATTATTATTATTATTATTATTATTATTATTATTATTATTATTATTATTATTATTATTATTATGCTTCGGTGGTTGTTGCGATCGCTGGGGTCCCCTTTATTCTTGTAGAGTGGGATGATTTTAGCGTCCTGACGGATAATTCTTTCGTTATGCTCAGCCGAGCAGGTCATTTATATAGGGCAGTAAGGAGAGTTTGCCCAGTTGTTATTCCGTCATTACCTGGAGCCTCGTCACATGCGAGACTGTCAATGGTTATACTGAGATCCGATCGTGTGGCCTAAGATCACGTTGCTGCATTATGGGAAGGCTAATTTCATCGTTCAAAGCCTCTTCTGAAATAATGTTTCGGTAGCATAGGGTTGTATTTAGTGCTATCAGGTCTACCCACCATTTCATCTGTCTGCTGCGGACTGTTTTTTCACCGGGTTTAAATTGTTAACGTGTTTTCCTGATGGCAGGGTGTTTTCCTGATGGCAGAACCTGTTGCTTATTGCCCCCCCCCCCCAATTCCCTTCGTTGCTAATTTGATCCCCTGTTTGCAGGCCTTGATGTTACCAGTGTCAGAGACAATTAACCTGAATTTTGGAAGAACGCTCCAGCTAGAAGTAGTTGGCACAGTATTGGGCTGCCTAATTTACTTTGCTGGTAATTCCCTTTATCAGTAGAATTCTGGCGGTTGAAGAGGAGGGCTTCGTGTGAAGAGGTAAGGAGAGTTTCTGGTGGAGCACTGGAGCAGCTGGCATTAATTCAGGTGCGAACCTTCAGCTTAGAATCATGAATCCATCTTGGCCGCAGGTTGACTTTGCTGATTCACATGATCTGTGTTGCAGTTGGTGCTGTGAAAGAGGCGGGTAAACTGCACTCTGTTTAGTGCCTTCTTGTAATGGTGAGATCGATTCGATGCCATGCAGTGCTTGGATCTGGGATTTCTGCAAGAGAGCTTGATGTTTAAAAAATTTCAGTTATGCAGGGGTGATGGCAACAGCACAGCCAGTCTCTGCCCATTCATATTTCCAAGACCAAAACGGCTAAGACACTCTGACTAAAGCATCGATCATGTTTAACTCCATCCCTTGCAGTGAATTCGCCAAACAGGTTTATTATATTTATGTCTTCGGGTGGTATTGATGGTTGTGGCAATAGCGAGGTTAACGTTTAGAGCATCTGGACAGTGTAGGTTCAACTAAGCAAGCACGATATCTTCACTCCAAAGCATACTCCATACTATTCCTGTCTCATCAGTGTTCTTGTCGTGCCAGATATATGTAGTTCTTGCGAAAGTTTTTTTCAGTGCAGGTTGTCTGACAGCCCTGTTCGCATATATTGCCCTTACCTTCCAGCTTGTTGCATTGCTACCTCCGTCGAAGTGAGACTCATTGCGCCCCATCCATTCCTTACGCCAATCAGGAGGAACTTATAACCCAAAGTGCCAGATCTGGCGTAGTCACCAACAACCCGACCCTGCAACAGGTAGTACTGGGATACAGGATACCGATAACAATATACCAGTGTGAAATGGCATAATCATGAGATTAACAGATCAATTATTGTGATGTACTTTGTGTTTAGGTTTTTGTTTATTTTGTTCCTAAATCTGATAGTTGGAAAATATTACCCCTAAACTACAAAACGACAATTTTACATCGATGTTGTTCATTCTAAGCCAAAATAACCAACTCAAACAATATGTCATATGCCCTAACCATCGTTTTCATGTGCATTTACTTAAAATTATACGCTGTAGAGTTTGAGCAATTTTGGGACAGTACCCAAGAATCAAATTCAGCTAGTGATGACGAGCTGACCGTGAATTTGAGATCTCTCCTCAAATGACTGTTCAGAGTTTTAATGTACTTGATTTGAATGCTTCTTGTATAGCGGGTTAAGCTAAAAATTGCATCATGACTTTGTATTTGACACTATCCAGATCTCCGTTGATGTTAAATGTAGTTCAAAGCCAAGTAAAACTTATTCATTGATGGAAGATGTCATTTCTTATGGTTCGACAAATTTCTACAAACACGTTGCTGTTGCCTTAGGCATTTTACTCTTCTTTTTTTTTTACTTTTGGTATAATGGGTGTTCCTATAAACCTTTTTTCATTGTTAGTACCCTTTATTATCTGTCGCTCAAAATGCCAAGCTTTACTCTTAATATGGTAGCATTATAAACAAAATTTGTGTTAACTTTCTAATTTTGATTGACAGCTATCTAGATCAGGCTACCAAGAATTGAATCATGGCGGCAACGGGTTTCATGATGGACCCGGGCCAGAATATCCCAGCCACCAGGGTGGAGTTGACAGTCTCAGCCAGGTGAGTGCAATATTCCTTGGCAAACAGTAATATTTTGTTATTAGTCGTCAGTATATTCCATACAGGTTTACCTCAGACAAAGCCTTGCATGTGTTTATAATGTGTAACATGATATTCGTGAAAGATGCGGGCTTCTGGTGTACTATAGCAATAGATCAGGTTACGGTGGAAACAGGGTAGATGTGTATCGTGAGTAATGTTCACCTTCAACTGTTTTTGGACGTACTGATATTTGCTTATACAGCTTACTTACCGGAAGGTAGATCCAAACTTCAAAGCAATCGGAAATTACAAAATTAGCAGCTGAAATTGTAACAGCAGACTGCTTCGTAACAAAGATTGAAGAAGCTGTAGAAAATTTTGTACGGTTAGCAGACGAGGACAAACTAAATGCGTCCGTTTAGATCAATATGAAATGTACATTTTTTACCTGGAACAAGTAAATGGTGCTGAAGAAAAGGAAAATAATGACATTGACTCGTCAAAAAAATGTTAAACATTCATGAAATGAAACTCAAGGCTAATCAGCAGGAACAATAATAGAGGCGTAACTGCTTACACATCGTGGAGTTCTGATTAGGAAACTGATGAACACCGATAAATTATCTCATCCCTCAGTATATCTCCTACAATAACCTTCCTCGTGCATATCCGCAAATTTCCAACTCGGGTTTGACCTTGCCACAGGGAAGACTACCCACGTCTTCACTTCCACGATAGATAAGATAATAGTAATATGAATAATTGAAAAGTAGTAGTACGAGTAGAAGTAGTAGTAGTAGTGAGTAGTAGTAGTAGTAGGAGTAGTAGTAGTAGTAGTGGAGTAGTCAGTATCATTTAGATTTATAAAGAATAGATTTATATCAACTTATTTCAGCGGTGTTGCACATTTTTTAAAATGATACATGAAGAAAGAAATCAAAATTAAATGGAATATTCAATACCTAATATGAGCTTGTGATTGTGTACAGAATGCCATCACCATCAATCCAACTGAGCCTAAGACTTTTAAAGTGTTAATGTGCCTTTTTCTGTTCGTCTAAACAAAACAGGAAACTTCTCATAAGGACACCCTGTCCAAGTCTGACCCCCGGTAAGACGTTTGCAGAAAATAGGCCTGTATAAATGTATAGTGTTGTTGGATTCAGTGTGTGTGTGTGTGCTTGGTGGGGGGGGGGGTGGTGGGTGGTGGTGTGTGTGTGTGTGTGTGTGTGTGTTGTTTGGTGTGTGTGTGTGTGTGTGTGTGTGTGTGTGCATGTGTGCGTGCTGTGTGGTGTGTGTGTGTGTGTGTAATGTGTGCATGTGTGCGTGTGTGTCGTGTGTGGTTTGCGTCTGTTCTGTCTGTCTGTCTGTGTCTTATGTATGTATGTATGAATTCTGTCTGTCTGTTTGTGTGTTATTTGTATGTTTGCAGGAAGATGTTGCCACCATTATTGTCTTTGTGCAGTTATTTCCCTGCTATAACCGCACGACCATTTTTATATTTTTTGTATTACTATTTATATATGGTTCTGCCTCTGACTTTCATTAAACCCTATTGTTCTGTGTTTCTCTTTCACAGTAAGTGTGTTCTGTTCACCACAAATCAGCTGGTATGCAAGATATATTGGTGAGGTAGATCTTCCAATACTTTTCGTAAGATACGAGTTATTAATTCAAACCCAATTAATATTAATTATGATAATGATTTTTTTATAATAAAAAGTTATAAAACAATGCTTCAATCTAATAATGACAAAAGTTAATAATAATACGTTATAATGGTGCTGAAGAACGATGATCATCTAATAAACCATCAGAAAAAGGAAGAATCACCATTCACTCATCAAGAAGAAGAAGAAGAAGAAACAGAGAGGAAGAGGTAGAGTGAAAGTTTGGAAAAAGACGAAGAAGCAGAAGCAGAATATGGATGTCAGGCGAATTACTTCTGGTTGTTAATTAATGAATGATAGTAATAATTACTCCAGCGCAAATATGCAGTGTAAAAATTATACTGTATTTATCGATGATGATGATCATGATTATCACGACGATCATGATGATTGATCACGATGATGATCATTGATTTTGATAAATATGTCGATAACTAGTAAGATTCGTTGTTTTCTCTTCCCCAGTATGACCGAACTGAGGTCATCCAGGACAACCTCAACGATCCAGACTTTTTGTGAAAAAGTTTTGTGCATTGATTATTTCTTTGAGGAGGTTTTCACAACCGTCAAGTTTGAATTGTAAGTATCACACAATTGCGAAAATGCCAGTGAATAAATGGAAATATTTTCGTCAGTTGAACTGAGTATGCAATTCTTTAAGACATATATTGCCATTTTGGCAATCTGCCATTGACTGCTTTAACTATTAACATGCCAGAGGATTTAAAACCCTATGGACATTTGTTTGTATTATTGGTTGCAGATATGCGACTTTGTGCATGTTAAGAGTTAATTAATAAAGAGCATCATTAATTCACAGTTTAGTATAATTTGGTCATTTCCATTCCTTATAGATATGATGTTGATTCCAAGAGTCAGAGACTTGAGAAAGCGAACATGTAAGTAATACCACAGTCAGAAGATTATTTATCAATTATTAAAGGTATTGATGGATGTTTAAATGTGTATCCCTTCCCCTTACTTTAAATAGCATATTGGCTTCCATTGGACAAAAGCTATGCATCTTGGCCCATGAGGAGTGATTTATTATCATAGCTTTCCGACAGAACCAAAATAGAAAAGATTATCGCTATTTATAAAAACCTCATCACAATAGTATTTCAGCATCAAAGAGCAGTGCCGGTGCTTTATGTTGGGCGGGTCCAGAAGTCCGAAGTTTATTTTAAGTTCTATTGAATCATTACTTTAACAAAGCAGTACCAAATTTGTGTTGTCCTTTATAATTGCATTCTCCTTTCAAGCAATCATGGATGGTTAATTATTTAATCTAAGATAGTAACTTGATTGCAGAAACATGTGCTTCAACTGCTCTCCACCGTCGTTCCCGTTTGTGAAAATGGGTCACACAATACAACGGAAATATGTATACGTAAAATATTAGTAATAAATTTATGAATAGGTCAATCTTATTTGAAAAATATGTGATGTGAATGGCTTGTATTTGGCAAACATTCCTAATGCTGCATATTTGATGTGGGTAATAAAGCGCTGCATACTTTCGAACCTAGTAAATTCTTGAAATTTCATTCTAGACAAATTTTGCATAAATTCTAAATATCCATAACTTTATTGCTCCAGATTTGTTTTATTTTGGCATACGCATTTTCATGATTCACTGTGTTGTGTGTGGTGTGTGTGTGTGTGTGTGTGTGTGGTTGTGTGTGTGTTGTGTGTGTGTGTGTGTGTGTGTGTGTGTGTGTTGTGTGTGGTGTGTGTGTGTGTGTGTGTGTATAGTGTATGTATTATTGTGTGCGTGCGTGCTGTGGAACGTATGGTATGTATGCTGGTATATGTGTATTGTGTGTGTATGAGTATGTGTATGTGTTTTGTGTAAGTGGCATGTCTGTGAGTGTGTCTGTGTGTCTGCGTATGTATGTATGTGTGTTGTGTGCCTCTGTGGCCTATGTGTGTCTATCCCCACACAATAGCATTAGACAATGGCTAGGATAGGAATAACGTCTAGCACTTCGCCAGGCTACTACTAATGAATAATTAAGAAAGGGCAATTTATCTAGGCCCGGACTGTAGTGAGAGATTGGCATACCAATGTCCTACCGTCGTGTTCACCGCCATTGTCTATTGTGTGGGACTGAAACACAACACTCTCAGCACACAGCCATTTTGATTTCTGTAACAGTTTCATTTTGTACAGGGGTTGGATATTGAGCAAAATCTGTCGCCTAACTTTTTAAACAAGCATGAATTACATTAAACTTGATTATTGATATTTTTTTTTCAAACGCACCCCTCAAACAAAAATGTTCACTATCTGCTGTAACTATATCTCATGCCAGTATAATCTGTGTATCAGTTTTTTGTGTTATTAATTTTCAAAATTACAAATATATTTTTTAACAACCTATAATTGTTGATAAAATGTATTAGTTAACATGTACTTTATATTACTGCTCAGGACTTCTGGAAGAATAAGAGTGCACCTTGGTGAGATCATGGAATACAGGCAAATTAAAACGACCTCTCAAGTAATGTTTTGTGGTATCGGATTCCAGCCTTGCTATCGATTTAGCATGCTAAAATTAGTAAAAAGCTAAAAATAATTCACCTTAATGAAGATAATGTTTGATTTTTATCATGGCATAAGTTGTTGTTTGTTTGTTTTGTTTGGCTCTGATTCGATTTCAATGTAACAAAGATACCTGGAATACATAGTTCAAACACTTGGGGATCACGTCGATTTTAAAATGTAAAACAATGAATCCCTGAATATGGACTGTTTGCTCAAGATGGTGTGTAAAATAATAGCCTGAAATTTCAGACCAAAAATTGCAGTTGCTTTCCACGCTGCCGATACAAGGGGCTGTCAGCATTGGTCCCAATTTCTACAGAATGTGGGTTTATCCTGGTAAATTTTGTTCACGACAGGTATTTCAAGATTTGAAACATGAAATCAGGTCTGTCAGCGTGAAAGTTGTTACTTCAACGGTTGTGTACCTTAATCTAAAAAAAAGTGTTGTATGCGCTTTATTTGGTGTGTAAGTTTAATGGGCCGAAATTTCAAGAAACTGAGCTTTTTCATATCCCAAGACTTCGTAAGACGGAAGTTTTAACGGCGAATGAGTGATTTGAGCTTGTCTGTCTGGAGCGCACACTTATTGGATGTAACAATCAAGACACAACTTTAATTTTGTTAAATTTTGTTAAGGTTTGTACTTTGCTTCGTATATACAGGCATAACCGTAATTCCACCGATTAATATCATTTCCAAACAAGTCCAGCCATCTGGCGTCATTGTATAAGTCTATTATAGCTTCAAGCTAGTTACTGAAGCTGAAAGCAGTTATCTGGCAGGGGAGATTGACTTGCTGCAAAAAATTTCACAAATAAAATTTGAAATTTGGACTTTAAAATATACATCTTACAAGACAATCAATTTTCACTCGCAGATTTCCATGTTGTTTATTCAGGCTTAAATAGCACATTGAGATATAACTGAACAGCAGAAATGAGAATGAACATTCTTGCAATCATTGAGGTTATCCAAAATTGAGAGTTGGCTACAGTAAGTGGCCTTGAAATTTGTGTACATCTTAAATTAAGTGGCTGATAGAAACCAACTTTAACGGTAGTTAATGGCCACAGACATAACAATTTACCATTATCGTCATGTTTTGCAGGGGTCCAGCCAAAGATGTGGTCAAATTACTGATCAGAGGTGAGAGAATAGCCAATGTCGGTAAGTTGGAAAGCCCGTTGGAAGCCATGGCAAGCATTGCGGTAACTACACGTTAATTCTGTAGTTCATGGCTCAGTGGTGAGAAATCCGCCTTAATAATCGTGAAGGTCACAGGCTCGAGCCCCCCGGGTCGGGTCATGTCAAAGACTTTTTAAAAAATGGTGATACTACTGCCTTCTAAGCCAGGCGCTGTTCGTTTCTAGAGACGGAGAATGTTGATAATAACAATGTATGTTTTAAGCAAGGACTCGCTGGTAAAGAGCAGTCCTACATGTATTTAACTGAAGTGGCTACCTCGTAAATAAGAACTTTAGTAGTAGTAGTAGTAGTAGTTAGTCGTAGTAGTCGTAGTAGTCGTAGTAGTAGTAGTAGTAGTCGTCGTATGTAGTAGTAGTAAGTCCGTAGTAGTCGTAGTAGTATTGTTGTTGTTGTTGTTGCGTTACCGCATCATTTTTCAAAAAAAATATTTTTCTTTTCTTGTGGTGGCTAACTTCATGAATTCCTTTTATTAATTATTATTGTTACTGCTTTGTCATCATTTCGATGACAGCGGAGCTAGAAAAAGCGAACTTAATCCTGTTACCGCCTAGGCATCCAGTCCCGATAAGTTTTTGCATGATGGAATATGTGACCACAGAGGCCGGGTTTTCACTTTTTTTCGATGAAGTGGAGGGTTTTTTCACTGCTGAGGTGTTTCTATCTCACTCGGGACCTCCTGCTTTACGTCCTATTCCAGGGGACGAGGTAAATGGGGATGAAAGTACTTACCCAAAGGACACAATCGCCAATGGCCCTGCGGATTCGAACCACGGACCTCTAGTCGAGAAACCGGAAGCCTTAACCCACTGAGCCATAGACGCTCCCGTTTTGATTGATGAATGGCTGTTGAGATGATAATGATGATAATGATGAATGATGTATGATGATGATGATGATGGTGCTTTTCTTTGGTCTCTTAAACAGGACATGATCATTAACCAATTCCAAAGGAGAGGCATCTGAGATAAGAAGGACCTTTTTGCAAGTCCAGATCTTTCCTGGTCTTCTACAGAACAAATGAAGATGGGCGTAAGTATCAACATCAGGGATTGTGATGTTTCTATATAGGCCCTAATCCTATAAACAAGCGGCCGCCGCAGAGGCAAAACGGGGCGTCCCTCCTCTGAATTTCTTAAATACTTAAATTAATGTGTGTGTTTGGAGTGGGCGATTATGAAAATTAGGTTGTCTTGGTAAACCACCCCCCCCCCCCCCACACACACACACACACACACACACCACACACACACGCATCGAGCAATTTTTGCCCTCCTCGGGTGTTACGCATGGCGTCCGCCTCTGCCAGTATAATTTACTATACTTGACTTCACTCGCTTTCTCATAAACCTAAACCGCATGAGAGACTCTCTTGGTTTAAGATTGTACAGACATGTACACTCTCTGCGTTCGGTCCCAATGTTGGCTTACCCCCCAAATTTTTGTTGTATTAACAATAACGTCTGTGCTTACGTCCGTACCGTCCGTTACCGGTTCTCATTACCGCGACAACTTAAGATTTGGCCGATCGAATTTGATGTAGCTAGACCAAGTATGTACTATGACACAACAAGAACTGTTTAAGATTTTGGCGGTCCTGAAACATGTGGGAACTCGTTATACCACGATTAATTTAAGAACGGATAATTGGATTTTAATGTAACTTGGGTGAAGTATGTACTAGGTGTTAAAAATAAGATTTGTCAATTTTTGGTTATTTAATAGCACAAAAACTATAATCACGCGGGCCAGATTAGACTGGTATTGAGTTAGTTGTAGTTGAATAGTGAAACATTTATGGTGAGGTCGGTTGAATACAGATATCAATAATCAGTTTTAATGTAATTCATGCCTTATTAACAACGTTAGGGTTCAGATTTTGCGCAATGATCCACCCCCTGTACAAAATTGAAACTGTACAGAAAATCTAATTGGTGTGTAGTGAAAAGTGTGTTGTCTAATCCCCACGACAATAGAAAAATGACAATGCTGTGGATAGTGAATAGAGTCTAGCAGTCGGCCAGGCTACCTTATGGAATATAATAAAGCAATTTATCCTACACCTGGACGTAATCTAGGAGAGACTGGCATACCAAAGTTTCGAAATGTGCAGTCTCTGCAGCCATTGTCTATTTTTGTCTATTTCTATTATGTGGGGACTGACACACACTCAGCACACACACCATATTGATATCTTTAAAAGTTTCAATTTTTGTACAGGGACTGGATATTGAACAAAATCTGCACCCTAAACCTTTTAAATAAACATTAATTATATTAAACTTGAATATCTTATCTTATTCCAAACCGCTTCCACCATAAATGTTTCACAAGTCAACTGCAACTATACTCGAATGCCAAGTACAATCTGGTGTAATAATTTTTTGTGTTATTGAAATAGTATAGATTGACAAATCTTATTTTTTAAGCACCTAGTATTATAAGGCACGCATAAACAGATTACATTTTCGAGTTGAAGGGCAAAAGTCATGGAGGCCTTTAAAATGTTTGATTTTGGTTCATTATTACTATGATAACTTAAGAGAAAGCTGTTCGAATTTTGGATATATACTTCGGTATAAGTATCACTACAGCACCAAATGAAGTGATTAGATTTTGAATTGAAAAGGTCAAAGTCATGAGCCCCATACTTGCTGTCTTTACTGAAAGTAAACTTACGAACGGCTTTATCAGATATTGATGTAACTTGGAATTCAAAAAAATGTTTCATGAGCTGCGATTTAACCTAATTAGATTTTGGAGTTGAAAGGTCAAAGGTCACGAGGCCTCATACACACCAAAATTGGATTCATTTTCATTAAACTACTAAGAATAGCTTTATTGGATTTTTAATGTAACTAGGACAAGTATGGTTCTTATGAGGCACTGAGGAACGATTGGCATTTGAAGGTGAAGTCAAAGGTCACAACGGTTCTGACATAATTGGTCTGATTTGGGTTTTGCTACATGGTAGCAAGAGGCTTTCAATTCAGAAACAAAATTGGGTGCTAGGAAGTGGCGGACTGCGGAGGCATACCCATCGACTGCGCGCTGTCAAAACTGCTCTAGTTTTTTATGGGTTTTTGTTTGTTTGTTTGTTGTTGTTTGTTTGTTTGTTTGTTTGTTTTTTGTTGTTGTTTTTTGTTTTTTCGTTTTTGTTTGTTTGTTTTGTTTTTGTTCGGTTGTTTAAGAATATTGCTGCTTACGATAATTATTTGGTTCGTGCATTTCAAGTATACCATAGCTGCACAAGACAGAAGCTGGTCCATAAGAAGCCCTGAATCCCTGTTTGGAAACAAATTCAGGCATCATGGTCAGCTCTCTACATGCAATACGGAGATTACGATCGAGCCATGAAGGTAAGTGTTACGACTGGACAGTGATGGCGGTAAGTCGGATAAAATAGATATCGGACATGCTAGAATCGCTCCTGGCCCGGGGGAACAACCAGATACTTCATAAGAATTCACCTGCCAGGTGGACCTAGGATTTTTGTGCTTTCTGATTAGTGTCTGGGATTTATTTTGAAGCTTGTCTATTCCAAACTTGGATGTCTACTAATGTAACATTTGTGTATGTAATGTGATTGATTCGCATAGCAGATTTTTTGATAATCACAATGTAAAAACTTGGTTGATTGATTGTGTGTATGTGTGTGTGTTTCTGTGTTTATTAGATGTATGTGTGTTTGTTTGTATGTGTTTGTGTGTGCGTGTGCGCAATATGTGCATGTGTGGGTGTGCGTGTGTTGTGTGTGTGTGTTGTGTGTGTGTGTGTGTGTTGTGTGTGCTGTGTGTTGTGTGTGTGTCGTGTGTTGTGTGTTGTGTTGTGGTGTGGTTGGTGTGTGTGTGTGTGTGTGTGTGATTGTGGGTGTATGTGTGTATTGTGTGTGTGTGTGTGTGTGTAGATTGTGTGTGTGTGTGTGTGTAATTATGTTGTGTGTGTGTGTGTGTGTGGTGTGTTGTTGTGTGTGTGTGTGTGGTGTGTGTGTATGTGGAAGGGTACAAATGAATTTCGCTCCTAATATTTGGTGACAGTGGTCATAAACAAAGCGGGGGATGGGGGTATGGCATGCCTCCCCCCCCCGCACTCAACAAGGTGGGGGATGACAATATTACAATCATTCCCCCCCCCCCGGTTCATGGAAAAAAATCAGTATAGTTTTTATTATTACTTCTGTTTTATTAATAATTATTATTATTATTATTTTTTATATTATTATTATATTATTATATTATTATTATTTATTATTATTATTATTATTATTAATATTATCATCATCATCATCATCATCAATTATTATGTCATTATTAATATCATATCGTCGTCATGTTAACTTAATGGCTTAATAACATTCGTATTTCCTGATTCCCAAAACAACTATCTCTGCTCCTGATGGGGTTTGTCTAACCAAAAGAGCGTTTGCAATGGACAGCCTAGTTAAATCCATGGGGTGATGCGGATATATCCCCCACCTTGGCCAAGGATTAATGGCTGCAACTAACCATCCCCCTACTTTTCAAGGAAAATGATTTAAACTAAGCAAAGTTCAATGCTATTTTTTAAAACGAAACTAGTGTTTCAGAGAGCTCAAAATAATATTTATATAAACCCCCTAGAACTCCTGAGTTCAAGGGGGCTCCGGCGCCTGAGCCCCCACCCCACAAATTATCAACCATTCTTTTAAATGACCTACTATAAACACTTCAGAATATAATAAGACCTCCGGATGAAAGTGCCACACAATTATAACACACCGCTAC
>JZLH01S0620398.1:63416-77268 GCA_001188425.1 Eucidaris tribuloides
GGAGGGTGGCGTGACCGGGGAAAATTTTGGGACGTGGGTTTTGGCATTCTCCGCGGATGAACTAATGATGTCACCCCTACATTTCAAAATGGATTTGCGCCACTGGCTCAAGCTAGTACTGACAGCTGAAGCAGTTATCTGCAGGGAGATTGACTTGCTGCAAAATATTTCACAAATAAAATTGAAATTTGACTTTAAAAATACATCTTAACAAGACAATCATTTTCACTCCACATTTCCATGTTTGTTTCTTCAGCTTAATACACAACGAGGTATACTGTAACAGCAGAAATGAGAATGAAAATTCTTACAATCATTGGGTTATCCAAAATTGAGAGTGCTACAGTTGTGCCTTGAAATTTGTACATGTAAATTAAGTGCTGATAGAAATCAACTTTAACGGTAGTTATATGGCCACAGACATAAAAAAATACCATTATCGGTCATTGTTTGCAGGGGTCCAGCCAAAGATTGTGGTCAAATTACCATCAGAGGTGAAGAAATGAGCCAATGTAGGGTAAGTTACACGTTATTCTTGTAGTTCATGGCCTAGTGGTGAGAGCATCCGCCTTATAATCGGAAGGTCACGGGTTCGAGCCCCGGTCGGGTCATGTCAAAGACTTTTAAAAATGGTATACCTAATGCCTTCTAGCCTTCTAGCCAGGCGCTGTATGCTAGGCAGGACTCGGACTCGGTGGTAGAGCAGTCTACATGTATTTAACTGAAGTGGCTACCCTCGGTAAATAAGACTTTAGTAGTAGTAGTAGTAGTAGTAGTAGTAGTAGTAGTAGTAGTAGTAGTAGTAGTAGTAGTAGAAGTAGTAGTAGTAGTAGTAGTAGTAGTAGTAGTAGTAGTTGTAGTAGTAGTGTTGTTGTCGTTGTTGTTGTTGTTGTTACCGCAATCATTTCTCACGAAATTATTTTCTTTTCCTTGTGGTGCTAACTACATGTAATCCATGTATTATTATTATTGCTTTGTCATCATTTCGGATGACATGGACTAGAAAAACGAACTTAATCACTGTTACCCTCAGGCATCCAGCCCCGGGTAGTTTTTGCATATGGATATGTGACCACAACGCCGGGTTTTCACCCTTCTTTTTTCGATGAAGAGCGTGGGTTCTTTTACGTGCTGAGGTGTTTCTATCTCAACACGCGACCTCCAGCTTTACGTCCTATCCCAGGGACGGGGTAATGGGAATAAAGTACCTTACCCAAGGACATGGCCCTGGGAAGCGGGGGTGCTGGGGGTGCTGTAGAATTTTTTCAGGCCTGCAAAAACTCGTGTATGTCATGATGTATAGCATTATACGTCGTCCAGGGGCGGTGCCCCCTATTTTCTTCAAATTTGGCCGTGAAAATTTTTGTTCTGGCCGCGAGAAAGTATTTTGGCACCACCGGTGACAAAATCGTTCCCAGGGCCCTGCCCAAGGACACAACCGCCATGACCCGGTGCGGATTCGAACCACGGACCTCTAGGTCGAAAAACCGAAGCCTTATCCACTGAGCCATGACGCCTCCCCGTTTGATTGATGATGCTGGTGATGATGATTATGATGATGATGATGATGATGATGATGACGATGATTATGATGATGATGATGATGATGATTATGGTGCTTTTCTTGGTCTCTTAACAGGACATGATTACTTTACAATTCAAAGGAGAGCATCTAGATAAGAAGGACCTTTTTGGCAAGTCAGATCCTTTCCTGATCTTCTACAGAACAAATGAAGATGGGGCGTAAGTATCAACATTAGGGATTGTGATGTTTCTATATAGGCCTATCCATAAACAAGCGGCGCCGTAGGAGGCAAACGGGGCGTCCCCTCCCTCTGAAATTTTCAGGATACTTAAAATTATGTGGTTTTTGGAGTGCGATTCATGAAATTTAGGTTGTTTGGCATCCCCCCCCCCCCACCCTCGAGATTTTTGGCCCTTCCTGGGATTTTACTCTGGCGCCGCCTCTGCCAATAATAATTTACATACTTGACTTTCAACTCGCTTCTCATAACCTACGCATGAGGAGACCCTCTTGGTTTAAGATGTACAGACATGTACACTCTTCTGCGTTCTGTCCCGAAGTATTGATTTAAAGCTTACCCCATTTTTTGTTGTATGTACAGTAACGTCTGTGCTTTCGTCCGTCCGTCCGTTACCGGTTGTCGTTACTGCGACAACTTAAGAATGGCCAATCGGATGTTGATGTAGCTAGGACCAAGTATGTACTATGAGACAACAATGAACTGTTTAGATTTTGGAGGTCCTGAAACATGTGGACTCGTTTATACCACGATTAACTTAAGAACGGATAATTGGATTTTAATGTAACTTGGGTGACGTATGCACTAGATGTTAAAAATAAGATTTGTCAATTTTGGTATTTAATAGCACAAAAACTATACACCAGATTAGACTGGAGTATAGTTGCAGGTGACTTGTGAACATTTATGGTGGAGGTGGTTTGAATAAGATATCAATAATCAGTTTTATGTAATTCATGCTTATTTAAAAAAGTTAGGGTTCAGATTTTGCGCAATAGCCACCCCCCTGTACAAAATTGAAACTGTACAGAAATCTAATGATGTGTGTGAGAGTGTGTGTCTAGTCCCCACACAATGGAAATAGACAATGACTGTGAATAGTGAATAGAGTCTTGCAGTCACCAGGCTACTTATGAATATTAATAAAGCATTTATCTACCCTGGACGTAGTCTAGGAGAGACTGGCATACCAAAGTTTCCAATGTGCAGTCTCTGGCAGCCATTGTCTATTTCTATTGTGTGGGGACTGACACACACTCACACACACACCATTTGATATCTGTACAGTTTCAATTTTGTACAGGGGACTGGATATTGAGCAAAATCTGAACCCTAACTTCTTAAATAAACATTAATCACATAAAACTGAATATCGATATCTTATTCAAACCACTTCCACCATAAATGTTACTAGTCAACTGCAACTATACTCAATGCCAGTATAATCTGGTGTATATTTTTTGTGTTATTAAATACTAAAATTGACAAATCTTATTTTTGACACCTAGTATTATAAGGCACCAATAAACAGATTACATTTTGGAGTTGAAAGGGCAAAGGTCATGAGGCCTTAACATGTTTGATTTGGGTTCATTAATTACTATGATAACTTAAGAATAGCTGTCGGATTTTGATATAACTTCGTATTAGTTTCTATTACAAGGCACCAATGAAGTGATTAGATTTTGAAGTTGAAAGGTCAAAGGTCATGAGGCCCCATACTTGGTGTCTTTATTGCAGTAACTTACGAACGGCTTATCAGATATTGATGTAACTTGGGTCAAGAATGTTTCATGAGGCTGCGATTAACACTAATTAGATTTTGGAGTTGAAAGGTTCAAAGGTCACGAGGCCTCATACACACCAAAATTGGATTCATTAATGATAGCTTAAGAATAGTATTGGATTTTAATGTAACTTAGGACAATTATGTCATATGAGGAACTCATGAACTAATTGGATTTTGAAGGTGAAGGTCAAAGGTCACAACGGCTTTGACATAATTATCTAATTTGGTTTTGCTACCATGGTAGTTTGAGGCTTTTCAATTCAAATCAAATTGCGTGCTAGGAGTGCGGACTGCGGAAGCATACCCATCGACTGCGCGCTGTCAAACTGCTCTAGTTTTTTTTCTGGTTTTTTTGTTTGTTTGTTTGTTTGTTTGTTTGTTTGTTTGTTTGTTTTTGTTTAAGAATATTAGCTGCTTACAATAATCATTTGGCTCGTTTGCTTTTCAAGGTATACCATATGCCACAAGACAGAAGTGGTCATGAAAACCCTGAACCCTGTTTGGAAACAATTCAGCATCATGGTCCAGTCACTATGCAACGGAGACTATGATCGAGCCATGAAGGTAGAGTGTTACGACTGGGACAGCGATGGCGGGTAAGTCTGATAAAATATACGGACATGATAGAATCCTTCTGGGCCGGAGGTCGGGGGGGGGGGGGCAAACAACCATATACTTCAGTAGATCACCTACAGGTGGACCTAGGATTTTTGTGCTTCTGATTAGTAATTTCGCATTATATTTAGCTTACCTATTTGTTCCCAAAACTTGATGTCTACTATTTTACCGTTTTAGTATGTAATGTGATTGATTCCAAGCAGATTTTGTATAATCACAATTAAAAATTAGTTGATTGATTGTGTGTATGTGTGTGTGTGTTTCTGTGTTTATGGATATATGTGTGTTTTTGCTTTTGTAGTGCTTGTTTGTGTGTGCATGTGTGCGGTGTGGTTTGCATGTGTGTGTGTGATTGTGTGGTGTGTGATGTGTGTGTGTGTTTTGTTTTATGATAGTGTGTTTGTATGTTTTGGTGTGTGCATGTTGCGTGTGTGGGTGTGCAGTGTATTGGTGATGTGTGTATGTGTGGGTGTGTGGTGTGTGTTGTGTGTGTGTGTGTGTGTGTGGGTGTGTGTGTGGTGGTGGATGTGTGCGGGGCGGCGGCGGCCAGTGAATGTGTGTATATGTCGTTATGGACACATATGAAGAGTAAAATTATTTTGCTTTAATATTGGTGGACAGCGGGGGATTGCGTATGCATCCCGCCAGCCTCACAAGGGGGGCGGGGGGGGGATTACATGCTACACACCCACCCCCCCCCCCCAGGTTCATGCGAAAAAATATTTTTATTGAATCCAGTATATGTTCGTACTATTACTTCTGTTTATTATCATTTATTATTATTATTATTATTATTATTATTATTATTATTATTATTATTATTATTATCATTATTATTATTATTATTATTATTATTATCATTAGTAGTAGTAGTAGTATTGTTATTATTATTATTATTATCATTATTATTATTATTATTATTATTGTTATTATTATTATTATTATCATTGTTATTGTTGTTGTTGTTGTTGTTGTTATTATTATTGTCATTATTAATATCATTATCGTCGTTGTGTCACCTTTATTGGCTTAGTACATTCGTATTTCTGATTACCAAAACAACTATCTTCTGCTCTTGACGGGTTGGTGTCTAACAAAAGACATTTACAATGGACACTGGTGTAAATCCTGGGGGTTGCGGGATATATCCCCTACTTTGGCCGAGGGAGGAAGGGCCTGCACAACCATCCCCCTACTTTTTAAGGAAAAATGATTTAAAACTAAGCAGTTTAATGCTAATTTTGTCAACGTGAATATACGCAACTCTTATTGTTGCACATCCATTTCACGAAACAAGTGTTCTCAGAGAGTCGAAAATATCCTTATAAAACCCCTCGAACTCCTGAGCTTCAGAGGGCTCCGCCCCTGACCCCCACCCCACAAATTATCACCATTTTAAATGACCTGCTATAAACAATTCAGAATATAAAATAAAACCTTCGGATGAAGTGCCCAAAATTAAAACGCACCTTACTTTCAAAATGAGGGGGTGTAGTTATTGTTGACTGTCACTAACAAAAAGTGGTGTTAGCAGAGTTTATTTAGAATAACCTCATGAAACTGCTAGAGGTTCAGGGGGCGGACCATAGCAGCGATTTTAGGGCGAGGTCTTGTCATTCACCTGCTAGGGCGGGCAGCCCCTCCCCGCATAAAAAAGAGTTCCGCGCCCCCTATCAAAGGTCCGTTTCACTTACACACCCTCTTTGAAAAATCCCTTATACGTACGTGGTACGTATCTGCTTGTGGTATGTGTCTTCATCTTCGTATGTGTACGCGCGCTTGTTTGAACATGCAGTATGATCGACCCACCTGGAGAGTAAACCCATCCCCCCCCCCCCCTCCGAGGTATGAAGACCTGTCTTCGCCACTGGTGGACAGTCACCCTCTCACCAACTTTCAGCGCTCATGGAAACATGGACTGCACAATATCATTCCCAATAAAGAATATGCACCATCCAAAAATCGAGTGATGTCCGTTATTCCAAACACACAAATTTCCTACACATCTGTATACCTGAGGGCTCGTTAATCTGAAAATGAAATAGGGTATGATAATCCGAAATGTACAGTATTTGATCTTTCAAATAACGGACCGTCGGGGAAAAAAAAACCCTTGGAATAACGAACTTTCGGAATACCGATCTGTCACCCTGAAATCTGCACCATCCAATATCTTTGGAAATGGAAACGAGTTATATAAATCCGAAGTAGCGAAACAATGGTATACTATGCATTTCAATGCTGAGACTCCATGAAAGGTTTGTTACTAACTGTAATGGTATGATACTTTCTGTACATGATGCAACTCCAATTTAAAACATAATGTCATGTGTGTTATTTCAAAGACCATGTTATCTCTTCTCCTTTTTCTACTTTCTCAGCCATGATTTGATTGGTATCTTTGAAACAAGTGTACGTGAATTATCAAGAGGACCAGGTCATACAAATGTCTATCATGTAAGCCACTTTATATTTTGACCCATTAACAATTTCTTAATAAGGCATGATATTATCTGTCCGTGTGTTCGTTCGTCCGTAACACATGCATTGTTTACCGCAATATCTCTAGAAAGGATTGATGGATTTCCATGAAACTTTATTGAAATATGTATTACCTTAGACAGATGAACTCTTTAAATACTGGGGTCAAACAGTCAAAGTTCAAGGATCACAGTTCAATTTTATAATATATGCAGACAATATATGTAGGTAAAACATTATTTACGCAATATCTCCAGAAAGGAATCATGGATTCTCATGAAATTTGGCGTAAGGTATGTATTACCATACTAGACAGATGGATAAGCAAATTTTGGGTCAGAAGGTTAGAGGTCAAAGATCAGGGGTTTCTTTAAACTGTGTAGACAAATTAAGTTGTTTATGGCAGTATCTCCCGAACAGATCAATGGACTTGCCCATGATGAAACATGGTTGAAGTATGTATTTCAATTTATAGATGGACTGATTAAATTCAGGGTCATAAAGTCAAAGGTCACTACGTTTAAACTTGTTGTTGAAAGTTGAACCTCTTTCATGAATATATATGGACCGTTGAGATCAACTTCTCCATTTCAGGTCACAAACCAAATGAAATGACGTTTGTTATTTCCTCCGCAGCTCATCCACCCTAAGAAACAGAAGAAAAAGAAGAACTACAAGAACTCGGGTATCATCTTCTTGACTGCTGCCAAAATTGAACCCCAACATACATTCCTGGATTACATACAAGGAGGCTGCCAAATCAATCTTACTGTGGCAATAGACTTCACAGCATCAAACGGTAAGAAAATAGATCTTTATATCTTTTTAGATAGACCTATGTCATCTACTGATACCCTGAAAATCCCATGCTCTAAACATCTTCATGTTTTGAGAAATTATTATACAGTACAAAATATCAGGGTGCCCTTGAAATTTTTGCTACACGAAGCTACCTGATCATTTCAAAAACCCACTCATCGTGTCATTCTAAACTTTTTGTGATAGGTTTGAGGTTTTCTGATATCTGGCATATACCATAATGTGTCTAACTGACTAAACGTATTTTTTGGCTTTTAAGGTAGCTATCTCTTGATAGCTCAGATAAAGACATTTTTTCAAAATCATATTCAAAATCAATGATTTTTTTTTCTGCTGTTATAGCACAGATTATAATACCACAGTTGTCATCTCAAGAGAGTGACGTATGGATTTGTAAGGAACCATATCACTTGAAATGGTTACCCATATCATTTAGTCAAACTTTTCTCCTGTTTAAATGAAATTTTCTGCATTCTTTGAATTCACATTTATGTATATAAAAAAAAAATCCGCTTGATATGGGTTGCTAGAGACAATATTTACACACTGCAGTTTGAAAGCATTGTAGAAGTCGTATGAGGAGGAGGACGAGGAGGAGAGGAGGAGGAGGAGGAAAATGAGAAAGTATCGTTATATTAAATATACATGTATAGATCAACAAATAGCAGTATTTTGTGTAAAATGATTGCAGGTGATCCAAGACAAACCACATCACTCCATTACATGAACCCCTACCAACCCAACCACTACCTGAGAGCCCTAAGATCCGTTGGGACTGTTATACAGGACTATGATGCCGACAGACTCTTCCCTGCCCTTGGGTTTGGGGCCAAGTTTCCCGCGACAGGTGTTGTCTCGCACGAGTTCTTCTTGGTAAGCATCTTCAGCCAAGAGCATTTATAATAACTGTCAAAGTCTAACTACTAGTATTAATGTTTCACAAAAGCTTCAGATGTAAAATCTTAGTAGAATTTTATGATTTTAAGTTATTACGTAAATGTGACATTTCTGAAAGTTTAGGAATTTAAGTTTAGTCCGAATATGCATTTGGGTGATTTTCTGTATTCAGGTTTTGAATAACGAGTTCTTTTGGTTTATGTGTTCTCCATGCCAATATACTCCAATAATGTTCTCCCATTCCCATTCATAATTGGTGAGATCCTTGGGGAAGTTTAGTTTTGTTTATTTGTTTTTATTGGTCAACAAGAAATGCATTTTTTTTCTAATATGTGATGATTAAAATGCCAACAACCATGTCAAGGAATAAGTGATGTTCAAACACCCCAAACAGTTGTAAGCCAAAATTGGGGGCAGTGGTATTCATGTCAGCAGCTAATTGAGGAAAACGTGACAGGACAAAGAAGTTGGCAAAAGTATACAATTTTCATTTACAAATTTCATCAATACTGTAGAGTAATGATGTGATTTTTGTTGTGGTTTAAGTTATATTTCGCAATTGTACGTAAAACTTTTTGATCTCCCCTTAGACAATGTCACCAATATCTTATGTAAAAGGATAATTAACAAAATTGTACCTGCCTCTCCTGCATAGATGTATATTTTATACCATTTTATTCTCTTCCAGAATGGCAGCCCAGATAACCCATATTGTGCAGGAATAGATGGTGTCGTTGATGCCTACCAAAGAGCCCTCCATACCGTACAACTCTATGGACCTACCAACTTCTCCCCGGTCATCAATCATGTAGCAAGGTAAGTGATGACACATGGCATCCTCATCCCCAAGCAAATGATGCGTGGTCATCGCTGCAAGCAAATGATGTATGGCCATCCCCCAAGTAATCGATGTATGGTCATCACCAAGAAATTGATGTACTGCCATCCCCAAGCAAATGATGTGTGGCCATCCCCATGCAATTGATTCATGGTCATCCCCAAGCAAATGATGCATGGCTATCCCCATGCAAATGATGCATGGTTATCCCCATGCAAAGGATGAATGGTCATCCCCATGCAAATGATGCGTGGCATCCCCAAGAAAATGGCGCTTGGCCATCCCCATGCAAATGATGCATGGTTATCCCCAAGCAAATGATGTGTGGCCATCCCAGGCAAATGATGTGTGGTCATCCCCAAGTAAATGATGCATGGCCATCCCCAAGCAAATGATGCATGGTCCGTCACCAAGCAAACGGTGTATGACCATCCCAAGCAAAGATTGTATGGCTATCCCCAAGCAAATGATGTCTGGTCATTCACAAGCAAATGAGATATGGCCACCCCAAAGAAAATGATGTGTGCCCATCCCCAAGCAAAGGATGTATGACTATCCCCAAGCAAATGATGCATGACCATCCACAAGCAAATGATGTATGGCCATCCCCAAGCAAATGATGCATGGTCATCCCCAAGCAAATGATGCATGGTCATCCCCAAGCAAATCATGCATGGTTATCCCGAAGCAAATTATGTATGGCCATCACCAAGAAAGTGATGAGTGGCATTCCCCATGCGAATGATGCATGTCCGTCTCCAAGCAAATGATGCATGTTCATCCTCAAGCAAATGATGTGTGGCCATCCCCAAACAAATGATGTGTTAACCCCAAGCAAATGGTGCATGGTCATCCCCACGCAAATGATTTATGGCCAGTGTTATCTAGTCAGCATCTTCGTTTATCTAGAATTTGCATCTTAATTATGGCACATATAGTAGCTCTGATTCATAGGGATGTTTTCTTCTGGTATAGTAAGAGGCAGGACAAATATTGGAAAATGTATTCTACATGTATTAAATAGGCGGTTACTTATTCATAGAAAATGGGTTGACTTCGCTATGAAACACATTCCCATCGACTCTAACATGAGATATCTCGTCCTCCATCGTCGTAGGTTTCGAGGCATAACTAATTTTAAATAAATCATGTTTAGCGTGAAGTGTCATTGTTTAGATATTCATGCCTTCTTGGAAAATTACTTCAAACTAATACAAATTTTGGAGCAGACAACAGTTTCTTGATGACATATGCGTGAGAGAATTGTCATATTTACTTAATTTACTTTTCATAATGACATGCAGGTATAGTTTATAAGTTTTTACAGTCAGTTTTATACTCTTGTAAATATAAATGGTGGTCATTACATTGTGACACAAATATGTCGTATCTATGAAATTAGAAAACCTTTGAGAGATGAAGCTTTTGATGTGTACTTGGTATATGGATTCATGGATTCATTCATATCTTGTCAGATTTGCAGCTGCCAAGAGGGATGGCTCGGAATACTTTATTCTGCTCATCATCACGGATGGTATCATAACGGACATGGAGAAGACAAAAGAGGCCATTGTACAAGTAAGTGCGCCTGCCACATTCGTTACCCTTCACCAAGAAAGCTGTTTAAGGATGAAATGTGGAAAAAATGTGTGGTTAAATGGTTGATCCCTTTGGGACGACGGGCTTATGCAGAACCCTAGTACATCGCCCACTCTCTCGGCGTCGCCGGGTTTCCATTGAAGTGTGGCGGATGATAAACTTTTCAGTCACACTCAAGATAAACGCTAAGGATATTGCCTACAAACACTTCTATCCCATAAAGTACACTTTTTTTACTAGTAAAGATCAAAATTAATATATGTAGATTTTTTCAAGAAAACCTTACAGTTTTAAGTTTATATTTCTTTCACTGTCAACAGTGAAAATCGCGTTGTCTCTTATTGAACAACTGTCGTGTTGCACTGAGGCCACGGGGTTAATGTAAATGATGTTGTGCATGTTTGTCAGCACATTAAGAAATCCTAAGTTGTTTTTTTTTCTTTTCGCTTATCAGCTATTTTTTAGGTAAATTTGTCCATAATCTTGAAACTCCCAACCCTCAGAAGTATTTCAGATCAGAAAGGTACTCGACATGTACCTTTTCGTAAATATAATATACATGTACTTGCATATTACACTTTCAATGTTAAGTTATTATCACTGAAAAAATCCTTATTTTAACATGTTGGTTTGAGTTGTATCCCATTAGGATTTATGCAAAACAAATTTAAAAGCAGTTAATATAGGGAATGTATGGTGAACAATGGAGAACTTTGAACATATTTATTATCAATAACTGTTTTGTTACAATTGATAGGAAACGGTACAGAACAAATTCAAGTTCCAAAAATGTGATTTGACATTTTTATGACGATGTATTTTCCATTCATTTCCAGGCTTCTGTGTTACCATTGTCCATCATCATCGTTGGTGTTGGCAATGAAGATTTTTCCAGTAAGTCATTTGATCAGTCTTTTATACAATTCTTGGTATTTGTTATTACAGTATGTTCCAGTAAACATAAATACCGTGCACTGAGAGAATCCAGTGGAAATTATAGATTCTCAGATAACTGTCTGACGGACGCGTCCCAGGAGAAAATATTTCTATTTGTCTCCAAAAAGAATCCATAATTTTAACTGGTACCTCGAAAAAGGCGCATTGTGTATTATGATTGATGTTCTACATTATTCGGTAACAACTGCAAGTAATAATCAAAACAATAAATGAGAAAATATCTAGTATGAAGTCACTCTCTTTGTTCGATTTGACCTTGTGTAGGAAGAAAAATTGAGAATGTCCCTATTCAAATCGCAAAATATTCCAACAAAATTGCACTATTTGGTAAAAATAGCTGATCCAATTTAAAATTGATCTTGTGTTATTCTTACTATCAATATTTGATTCTTTGAAATTTTGAATCTCGGCGGAAAAAAACACTGGGCAAGAGTTGAAATGAACGTTTACGCGGTTGTAGTAGTAGTAGTAGTAGTAGTAGTAGTAGTAGTAGTAGTAGTAGTAGTAGTAATAGTAGTAGTAGTAGTAGTAGTAGTAATAGTAGTAGTAGTAGTAGTAGTAGTAGTAGTAGTAGGAACAGGAGGAGGGGCAGATCATTGTTCGTGACCTCCCTGTGTGAACAATGCTCTGCCCCTCCAATGCTTTGTATTCCAGATACGTGCCGACGCCCCCTGGCGAAGGGGAGGAGTAGTAGGAGTAGTATCACTGGTCTTCTCCCATTACTACTGATACCACCACTACTATGTATGTTTCTACGAGTCTTCCATCATGTTAACCAATTTGATATCTCTATATTTGTGCACAGAAATGGAAGAGCTTGATGGTGATGACGTTAGACTGTCATACCAGGGTCGGTTTGCATCCAGAGATATCGTACAGGTAAGACCCAAGCGTACAATTGCTGGACATCTGAAAAAATGTGATACGACGATCTCTTGTCTTTTCTCTATAATTTTGATCAAATTTGACTCAAAGGGATTTCATTGTATTTGAAGAGCTATTGCATCTCATGACACAATTTTGAGTGATCTTTTTATATTTTCCCAAAATTGTGTACTATGTTCTTGTCGCATAGAAAACATTCTAGCAATCTAGAAGTATAACTACATAATTTTAATTGAAAAGTTAAGACTGATTTTGTCCTTATGAACTTTCAATTATATCTTGGCTTTCTAATATGTTAATATTGTATGTTAATACATGTGCATGTCCCTTTTTTTCACTGCAGTTTGTACCCTTCCGCGACTTCGAAAACTCCAGTAACATCGTTCTGAGTCAGGCGCGACTGGCCAAAGAGGTGCTAGCGGAGATCCCTGACCAGCTGGTGTCGTACATGAAGTCGGCTAACATCAAGCCCAGGCCAAGGCGGCCGTCCGTCACCTCTACCATCTCTGCGGCATCGGCACCCCCACAGGGCTTCTAGGAATCAAAGTTAAGTTAAAGTGAAATGAAATCGACACGTTTTCCTGCATTCAGAGAAAAAGAACAATACAGGAATGAAATTAGTGAAAGTTTGAACAAATTTAGTTGAACGGTTCGAGAGTTATGATTGTTCAAAGTTTATTTAGTCCTTGTTATAGGGGATTCATATATCGGCAAGTCTACCAGTTTTTTAGATGAAAGTTTGGAAAACTCCCCATTAATTTTATGCAAAATTTGTCACGTATTCTCATTTTTTATCAAATATCGGATTTGCTCTTGCTTGTTGTGCAAGTATGTCCTAACAAAAATAATTCTACATGTTTTGAAAAAAAATTAGTTACGTTTTCAACTGACACTTCAGAAAACCGAAAATTCTTGAAAATTTGTGTACAAATCCAAGTTCTCCACACTTTCGTCTAAACATGGGTATAGTTGCCAATTTAGGATCCTCCATAACAAGGATTAAACCAACTTTGAACATCGTACCTCTTGAGCCTTTCAACCAAATTTGTTCAAACTTTCACTATTTTACATATTTTATTGTTCAGTATTTCTAAATTCAGGAAGATGTCTGGGTTTCATTCCCCTTTGATTTTGACGCGATTTGGCACAAGTGTGTGAGCTTTTGTCATGTGAAGTCAATCAGATGTATTGGTGGAATATGATGTTCGTCTGTGGTTCTTCATCGCAGGGCCAAGTAAACATTCCCACTTGCCAGGATGGTTTTGCCATTTGTTGGAAATGGCTGTTCTTGTTTCTCGCGTCATAGGATCCACAAGCTGAATTCTATAGCGCATAATCAGACTTTACTGGCTTTTGGGGTTACCGTTTATATTTCTGTTCATTGACCAAAAAATTCAAGACCTGATGGTTATTGCTTTTTACAAG
>JZLH01S0620410.1:944-14640 GCA_001188425.1 Eucidaris tribuloides
GGTGGATGCAGTTTAACCCTTAAATAGAGCCGGGTCTGTTGGAACCATCTCAAATATAATTTTTCAAAATTGATGTCCAAACAGGTGTTACAATAATTCACGTGTACTCTAGTCTTACCAAATGTACCTCTGCCATGCAGGCTCTGAATAGTGGATGTGGGTATGAGAGTTCTTTGTAGTTGCAACTCCCCTACTGACCCCTACATTACGGAAAACAACTTTATGGGTACCTACAGCATGGAAGCCTATGTTGAAAGTTTGACACATATGTGATATATTGTGAATCTGTCTAAATCTTTGGGGGAAAAATCGCATACCTCATCCCTCATTACTGGACAAGAAACGACAGTCACCCCTTATCCCTTCTAAATAAAATAACTGGGTCCGTTGTTGGAGGAGGGGGTACCGGGGATGATGCCTTGATAACGATATATGCACGCCCTTTCAGGCAATATGGAAAATAACTATGTTGTGCAATTGGATGATCTTTGGTGGAAGATGTTCACTATGTGAGGAATGCCAAAGGTAGTTGCTCCCACACGCACAATTTCAAAATCAACATAAATTGAGAGGGAGGAGGGTACGTCACACAGTTTGCTAATTTCTAAACTATTCAAAGGAATAAGGTTAAGGGTATGCAATGATCCTTTATTCCCCCCCCCCCAAAAAAAAAAATGAAAAAAAAATAAAATAAAAAATCAATTGCAATCTTCTGGTACATGTAGGAACAGCGAGGAGTTTTTCTCGAGATTTTGCAAAAGTACATGTATCTCTTACATTGCAAAAATATGTGCAACAATTTTTTTTTTGTTAATTGTCAAAATTTCCCAAAACATGTAGACTACCTTGTTATAGCAGTTGGAATCATTGTTTTCCATAACCAAGGAGTCAGTAGGGAAGTTGCAACTAAAAAGTGCTCTAGACACACTAGCATCAACCTCTAAAAGCCCAACAGACTGTTACCTTTTCATAAGACTAGAGTACAACATTGAATAATTGTCCATACAAAAAATGGTTTTCTTTTTTCTGGCTTGGCTGAACACTCCTGGCATCCAATAGACCCGAGTAGCATATTCATGTTATATGAAGACAACATGTCATATTGTAAATTGTATTTATAAATCACAACGCCCTCGTATTTTTTTTTAAATGTAAAAATGTAATTGTTCAAATAACAAAACTTCCAAGTTCCATAACTTCCCTTATTTTTGTCAGATTTGATCAGATTTCACTATTGTACTGGTAACATGTCTACTCTTTCTTTAAGAAGTAACATAAGTTAGTTGGAATTGTTCTTAAAAAACCGCTACAATGTTGCGTTTTACTGCATCAATTATCGGTGTGTTATTGATTTGCTGACAAAATCAGCACTGCCCCTATCAATGACCGTGTTTCATCTTTGATGTCCAGCGACAATATTGCTGGCAGCAAAGCTGTCATCAGGGTCTTTGCAATACACTTACTAAGGAAGCAGCAACACACAACAATCTGAACCTGCTGTCAGAAGAGTTGAAGCCGCTGGCAACTGTCTCCCATGTGTCTTCCGCGGAGAAATATACGGGCCCATTGTCCCTCATTGTAATCTTTGTCCCTCGTCCTCCAGACCCACCTTTCCCACCATAAAACAATATAGAAGAGAAAATGAAAATAAACTCTGGAGCAAAACAAAATTAATATCTGTCAATATGAAAATCATTCATGTCTTACATACTGCATATTGGATTCTCTTGATAGTTACAGAATATGGCATACACTGTTTTGAAGTGCATATTTCTTCAAGTCAATCTAGAGATTCGTCAATAATATCCAATTAGTATTTTTGCAAATTAAAATTTAAAGCCCTGGTTCTGAAACAAGAAATAATAAGAAAAACACTGAAGGGTGATTGATGCCGCTGCAGCATTGATTATGGCTGAAAAAATGAAGGATGGGAAGTGAATAACAGTAACACAATGTCGCGGCGCTTGAAAGTCCTAGTCATATTAAACACTTTACGTAACTGGTATGGCAAATGCTTTAACAAAAACGCAGTCTCGCTTACCTTACACCTGTCAGGTCATCGACTTCTAATTTAGTTAACTACATTTATCGTATCTAACGAGGGTCATACTTACAATGTTGTCCACCTTTTCGTCGGGTCGGAGCAATTGGAGACTGCATAGACAATGCGCCTGCCTGTGAAGGATCCTGAATAAGCATAAATATGAGAAGGGCATAATGAGGATTCTACTTTCAATTTACGATCTTTAAACGGTAAAAAACAGGGGTACACCATCGCATCCACGCTAATTTTATGTCCAACAGCATTTTTGCATGCTAGCTTGCAGGGACCGGCCACTTCCACCCGCCCGCAGCCACAGCAAAAAAAAATGAATATTCAAAAGCATTAATCAAGATATTCGGGGTGCAAAGGTTGTACCCCCGCCCGCCCCAAAAAAAAAAAAAAAAAAGAATGGAAAATATACAAGTCAATCAAACAAACAAAATAAATAAATAAATACAAAATGAAGAGGTCGCATAACGCCTAAGTCTGGTTTACTTCATTAGGCTTTTGTGGCGAACAGGTCACATTTAAGACTACTGTAATGTTCAGGCAGGAAATACAACTTACTCTTAATAAATCATAGTATCTACAAACTGCGATCTCAACAAGAATGGTGGACAAAGAGGCTTAACTGAGTTCCACTTAAAAGGCCAATAAACATGAGTTGGAAACCAAAAAATGCCTCTTGAACCAAACTATGTGAACGAGATATATGCCAATTGGAGTACACCAGGTGGAGTGTATATCTTGCTGGAAAGGAAATTAGTCTTGAATTTGTTTACTTAAGCGAATCAAGCATGAAAATACTTATCGATTGTTGTTTCTCTCCAGCCACGATAAAATAGATCCATAAAGATCCCTACACAAGACAGATTTGTCTGCACACAGAGCATAACCAGATATGGAAGTAATTTCAAGAACGAGGGCAACTTTTGACTACCACATGTTTCCACTAGTAGAATGGCTAGCGACAGTTAGTTGAGATTCAGAATAGTTTCACCCCAAGTTGAGGACTACCCCCAATCATGTCATTTACCTTTGAGTAGCTATAAAATCTCATTACAACACTGCATGATTATGAATTTAACTAATGTATCCATGCTTTCCTCTTTTGTTCTACTTCCTTGAGCTGCTGCATTCTATCTGAGAAACTACACTATGTCATCGTTTTTGTACAGTGCAAGTGGGTATAAAATAAAAAAAAACATTGTGAGTCCTCGTCCAAATCAATTAATATTCTAAAACTGTATACAAAATGTACTAAATTTATGTACATGATATTTACAACCAGACCAAAAAATATGAATCATCTAAGCCCTGTTTCATAAAAGTTGATATCATGTCAACTTTGACATTCTACTGCAATTCATGGCTCTGATTGGCTGTAAAGCACGGTTGCTTCAGTGCTATATGTTTCACAGCCAATCAGAGCCATGAATTGCAGTAGAATGTCAAAGACATGATATCAACTTTTATGAAACAGGGCCCTAGAGGTCTCCTTTAAACTAGCCTTCAAGATTTAGAGTTGATATGCAATCTCACCATCTCTCTCAAGCTCATCTCTTGCTTCTCCGACTTCCTGCACTTTCTTCTTGAAGAAATCGTCCGCCTTTTTGGACTGTACACCCAGTCTGACCAGTAGTCTGGAGTACTGCTTGAGGCCATTCTGCAGCATCTGCTTCATATCCTTACCCTCGGATATTTTCCTGAATTCTGCTTGAATCTGTACAGCATTGAGAGAGAAAGTGTCCCTGATACATTTTTGCGAAAAAAACAATAAAAATCAAAGGAATTAAAAAAAAATACATAGGAAATCGATTTTGATTTCAGATTTTTTTTCAAGTGCATTTGACCTTTGACATTTCAACTCCAAAATCTAATCAGTTATTGTTGCCTCAGTCATAGTACATACTTGGTTGGTCCTAGTTGCATCTAAATCTAATCAGCTATTCATAAGTTACTGCGGTAACAAGAACAGGTAACGGACGGATGGACGGACGGACGGAAGGATGGACAGACGCACAGATAGACAGACAACCCGAAAACATGATGCCTCCGCTCTGGCAACTTTGTTGCGCAATTGCGGAGGCATAAAAATTGCTTTTGGGAGTTTTGGCTTGCATTTGAGCTTTGCAGCATTATTTTCGCTGAACCAGGTTACACAATTTTCTAACAGTAACAACAGACTCCACCAAGACAAGTTCTAACCAAACCTAGGTAGTAACACTAACAGTAACATTAACAAATGTTTTGTGTGTGTGTGTGTGTGTGTGTGTGTCTGTTTGCGGTACAAACCATGCATAGGCCAAAGAGCTGTATGGACTAAGGCTGGCACCCATCATTGTGTACAAAACAAAAAGTAGGATCTATGTTACGTATTGCACTGTGCACAATATGCGTTCAAACTGCATGGACTCGAACTAAATTTGAGCAATTACAAATGTGTCAAAAGCAATACAATTAACTAGACTCTAGCGTTACATCTAACCTCTCTTAAATTGCAATGGAAAGTCAATGCCAATGGACAATGAACCCGGCAATGAACATCAATGTCTCAACAATGTTTAAAATGCTCAGTTTTGTCAATGCCGGGGGCCGAATTTTAGGTTCCCCTTGCCTTGGGAAAGTGTGAAAAATTATGGGCCTCGGCCCTCACATTCAAAAGCGAGCCGATATCTTGACTTTAATTTTGGAAATTGGAAGACTTGGCTGATTGTAAACGTGACATTGTTTGAATTTATTCTTCACTACACTCTACACTACACTACACTACACAGTGTAACAGTATAACAGATTCTACTTACAAGTTAAGTACTTACTAGTAGTAGGTCTAGTACATACAGGCTGTATACAGCTCTAAACTATAACGTCACAGCGCTGTAGTACAGTGTAAGTTACTGATCTTAAAAGCGCCAACGCTGTGTCTCGCTATGGTCCGACTTTACTTAGTACTGCGCTGCTGCACTGCGATACACACACATGCACAATACTACTAATTGACACGTAACACAAGTCATGTGCGTGTACAGTGTGCTAGCTGCATGTAGATCTACGTCGCGCAGCACCAGACGCAGCATGCAGCAAGGATCGAGGTATCCGTATAATTAGCAACTGTTACTGTTAGAACAATAGATTTAGGCCTAACTTACTCACCTCTTTTTCTTCACTGCTAGTTCAGTCATGGCCTGGGTGGAGTTTGCTCAGCTGTACATGTCTGAACGAAATAATGATGCATATGACGTTCTAATTGCTGACGGCCGGCCTGGAAAGGTCCGGCGCGGCATGCTATCTGCTGCGCGCGCGCGCTGCGCTGACGTGCGCGTGCGCGTGCGACGTGCGCGACTGCGCGTGCAGGATCAGGATGGGGGATCGACAATTACGTCGAGCTAGCCTAGCTGCGCCGGTGATCGATCCGAATTAGAGTGTTACATAACTGTAAATGTGGTATATAAATAAATCGGATCTGGATTTTTTACAACCCAACTTGGACGCGTACCGTCGGGGTCATCCATTCCCCGGATCCATTCCCGCCTTTTTGACTAGCCAGGTTTGTCAACTGACAACTAGTTTAATTTCCTGCTTGCTACCAGTACCATTCTGCGAATCTGACGAATCACTTTGTCAATTATTGTTTGTCATAAAACAGTCTTGTAAAATGACAAGAGAGTGTTCGTACATATTCAAATTTTGACAAACTATAGTTTGTTTTTGCCGTGGTTTTACAAATCTTGACTTGTAAGGCAGTAGAGTCGTTTTCTTTACGCTCATCGCACCAATAAAGATACAAAACTTGAATCGTAGTATGACAAATTGTGAAAAATTCCCTCGTCATATGATTACTGCTTCTTTGTCGTAGGCTACAAAAAGTGGTCGTCTGACAAGGCATGATGTGTTATTGAAATGCTACGGGGAATGATGGCCATCGATCCACCCTGTCTATTGCATCTTACAAACGCTCTTTCGTCGTTTAACGAAACAGGTGAATTGTATGACCAATCACAGTTTGCTGTCGTTTCTGTGAAGTATCACTTAGGTCTGTTGACGATAGGAAACACGTCGTTTGACGATTTTATTTTAAGAGTGTACGGACATGGTTTTCAGCGTGCTAACCCCATTATTTACATATGTATGGTACATCTACATGCCCGTATATCTACTCACCGTGCTATCCTATTAAAACATCATTTGAGACCTCAATAGAATATCATAAGTCAGGTGATCTATACACTAGGCTTTATACAGCTCTGTTACTCTATACTCTAAACATCATATCAATAACATATCAATTATTAAATTATATTATATTTACAACTACCATCCTTTGCCAAAGGTACTGCAACATATATTATAAAGCATGCATTATGAGTTAAAGGGGTCTTCTAGATGTCCTGGTGAAGTTATTATTGAAAAAAAAATGAAATGAAGTCAATTATTCTTTCTACTTTCTTCTCCAAGGCGGAGAGATTATCCAATGCAGACGCACCAACGGCAGAGGGGTGGAACAAAAAATTTAATTTTTTGTTTCCTATAGGGGTGGGGTGTTTAATTCACCCTAGCATTGTAATTCAGTTTCATATTTCCAGTGAAACGGTTTTAATGGTTTGGAAAGACTTCCAACAAACACTTCCAATATTTTACTCTGAAGCGTCTCAGAAAGAATACCATACCCATTACCCAGCGAAGAAGAAAGCGGCTCCTATTTTTATAAGACAGTGGTAAGGAGGGTACGGCTATTAATAAAAGATGGTGCCTTCGCTCCACATCATTATATCCAATGTAAAGGAAAGTCAGATGATAGTAAAAATTTTGTATGTTTGCAATAATAAACCGCCTTCAGAGTTGAGAAAGAATTTGAAATTATAACTTGCACATGTCCTATCTAAAATATGGGATGCATCGTCATTACCACTGTCTTATAAAGATAGGAGGCGCTTTATTCTTCCCTGGTTGTGGTCTCCTTTCTGAGACAACTTTATAGAAATATATTGGCATTTTTTGTTAGCTGGAAGTTTTTTTTTCAAACCTGCAAGACCGTTCCAAGTGAAATATGAAGCCGAATAACGAGGCTAGGGTGAATTAAACACCCCCACCCCTATAGGCAGCAACAAATGTTAAATTTTGTGTTCCAGCCCCTCTGTCGCGTGAGTGCACCTGCATTGGATAATCTTTCCGCCTTGGAGAACAAAAGAGAAAGGATATTTATCGACTTCATTTCACATCAATTATTTTCCAACAATAATTTCACTAGGATATCACTATAGAAAGACTCTTTCAACTCAAAATGCATCCATTATAATAGTGTATGTTGCAATACTTTTGGCAAGGGAGGGTAAGTGACCCCATACACACAGGGGTGACGCCACGGGGGGGGGGGGCCGCAGGGGAGCGACCGCCCCCCCCTTATTTTTGAAATTTGACCGTGAAAAAAAAATTGGCCGCGAATTTGGCCGTGAAAATTTTTGGCCAAGAAATTTTCCACCAACCTCAAACGTTATTTATGTGCTTTATGAAATGTATAGCCGTAGATTGGTATTTTTTTTTTATAAACATCAGGTTCAAAACGGCATTATTGTTCTAATTGCACACAATTATGACCTGGCAGATATCCATTGTGCTCAAGAACGTAGTGACACTGATTATGCATTAACATTGTAATTTTTCTACTTATGTGCCCATCGGAGATAAGCACGTCGACAAATTTGCCAGTCGTCTTACAGAGCGCCTAAAGACTTCATCAAATATTATTAATGTCATGAATGTGAACTTTGACGTCGTTGGATATGCACTTGTTGGGAGCAGTTGTGAGGGTTTGTAGTGTGTATGACGATGTGATGTTTATGTTGACAACGGCGACAAATACGATGATGATCATGGGTGGCGAGTCCGGGGAGGGGGGGACAAGAGGACATGTCCCCCCCCCCTTCGATTTTTAAAGCTTAAAATCAAGTTTCTTAGCATGTTGGATAGTATTTTTATGATCTGCAAACGTATTCAAAAGAGAATTATGATTCAATGTTATTAATGCGGGAGAAGGGGGTGTTTCCAAAGGCATACTGTCCACTTTTTAACGAAAATAGTATCCTCAGGGCGAATTTTACCCCGCGCGAGGGTATTTCTTCTCGCGTTCCCCCCACACACACACTCATCGCATAAAATCACCGCTACTGATGATGATAGTGTTAATAATGATGACAATGATGATGACGATGATGAGGATGTTGATGATGATAACAATGCTGATAATGACAATGCAATGATGATGAAGGCAAAAAAATAATGATAAAGATTAACGTGGTATATCTATCAGTCTATTACCAGCGTGGCGGGGGGGGGGCGGGGGGGGGATAGTAGTAATCCGAGACGCGAGTCCAGGTGGAGTGCTTATTATTACAAGTAGGTGTCCGCGGTCACTTTGTTGTGTTCCAACTCACAGGTGCCACCCAGCGCCCCATCATTTTCCGTAGTTGAGGATGCCATGCCACCCTTCGACACATCTCGCACTGCCCGAGTGGAAGCAGTAGTATCACTTACTGATGGGATTTCTTTACGTCCACCAAACAAGAGACGGATCTTTCCCGATATTTTCTTGTTAGTAGCCGCGTACAGAAATGGATTGAGGGCACTGTTGATGATCGTCAGAAGCTCCGCTACGCAACGGCATATCTCATCATCCGTGAATTTTTCGATGGTAAACGTAACAGAGAGAAGCCGCCGCAAGTACCACAATCCCCAGCACAACCCGAACGATAAGACCACGCACGCGATCAGACGGAGGAGGCGCATTTTTCTACGCAGCTGATTAATGTCCACTTGAAATGACTTCACTCTTACAGCATGCACGTAAATGTTCACGTAACATGCAGTGATTATGAGCAACGGCAAGATGTACGTGAAGACCAGCAGGATAACAAACCAATACACCGCCTGGATCTTATTCTTGATCGCAACTGCCACAGCCGTGAAGACAAGAGAACCTACAAAGCACAAGAAAAAGACCGATGTGACTGTATGTGGAATATATATTGATATTACACTTCAATATGTGACCGCCCAGTTCCAAACCAACAAAAAGTTGCAGATTATGATTCTCTCTAAAAGACCAAAATGTGTCATTTGGGTTGACCAACTCAAATGTTAGAAATTGGTCTTATCTGAAAGAGTAATCTTTTCTCTTCTTACTGTCAAAATTTGGTGGCTTAAAACGAAACTGAAAGTGAGATATTCGCAGTTTTTCTGGGCCACATTTTTTTCGGAAATGTGCTTCCGCATGAAGTACCTGAGTGAATGTAATCTTTAAATCCTCTTTTCTCCCTTTTCTCTGAAACTCACTTCCTAACTCTCTCTTATTTCAATCACGTTTTCAATGGGTTAGGATAGTCCAATTTTAACAAGTTATATATCATTTTAAAGCTAAGAGCGTACTCTTTAAAATTATGAAGAAAAATGAAATTGATTTTTATTTTTTACCTACTTTTTGTGGGTTTTGAGCTGGGCGGTCACATATAAGAGCATTAATCTTTAATTCTTTTCAAAGTTCAGCACTGTTAACGCTTTTAAAATCTGTGTTTTGTAATTGCACACCAAACCGTGTTTTGCAAAGATTTGATCAAACCCAAAACGAACATAAAACAAGATTTGAAATTGTGAATTCATGTGTTGTTAAGTTTCTGAAGTTTCCTTAAACACAGAGTAGCCTACGGGATTTGCACGCCAGAAAACGGCAAAATGAATGATATCAAGTCAAATTGTTGACAAAGTGAAGATTAGCATAAATAAACACATGTCATACAACATTTGGGTAGAATACGTAGTTTTGGTGAAATTCTGGACAATTAAACTTAAAAATTTACACAGCGACGTTAACGTGCACGGGCCGTTCCGTTAGTTCCAAAATTGTCCGATCAGCCGTTAGCCGAATGTCGCGCGGAGTTTAGCCGTTTAACCAATCAGAGTGCTCCGCTGGTCATGCGAACGTACACATAACCGTGATTCTCAATTTGAGCAAAATTTAAACTCGCGGAAAGAACAACATTCTTGGAGCATATCGTTATTAGTTTTTCTCATGAAACATCAAATTTATGACGTATATGAATCTCAAACTTTCAACACACCATTTGTAAGTACTAAACTACCGTTTGGTATTGATAATGAAGGGAAGTGATGAACTTGCAAATCCTGAAATCAATCTTAAAACTCTCGTGACATATAGCATAGTTTCTGCACGAATTTCGGTTTCTGCTCAAATTTTTCTTAATGTCCAGACTCATCAGCAGCTTCTGCCCAAATTTTCCTATAGCTCCAATCCCGTATGCACACACAGGAGAAAAAATAATTATATTTAGAACCCTCTTTTTTGTAACAATACCGGTTCAATTTAGGTCTGCAATTTGCACTCTGACACGCAATTTTGCAGATTTTACCGTTTGAAATGTGATAAAAAATTGAAATCTTAAGCTAGATGCTTAATCATAAATCACAAATTAATGAAATAACCGGATCTGCGCTATTACGACGATATAAGCCTTGAGGTTCACAATTGTCAAAATACATGTAAAACCCTTTTTTTCTGTGTGCATACATACTTCTACCAAAAATTTTCTCAAGCTCATGCCCATTTAGCATGTTTAGAAGCATCTTCCCAAATTTTTCTCAAGCCCGTGCCCCACCATACAGCAGCTTCTGCACGAATTTCCCTAAAGCTCCTGGCGGATTAATAGCATTTAGCCAAATTTCCTTCAAATCAAGCCCGATTTGCATCTTCTGCCCGAGTGTACAATTTCTGGAGCTGACCAATTTCCAAATGAACCATTGTTAAAGAATAGGAATAAGACCAAGAAAGCAATATGTTATTATAAAGTGTTAATAAATGAAATCTATCCCCAAATTTCCTTTTGGTTGACGTTATTTCTGGAAAAGATTCCTATAAATTTGCATTATGATATCTTCATGACGGATTTATCATGTTATTGTACTGGATTATTTCAATATGAAACTCATAAATTTAATAGAATAAGATATTACCGTATTAAACAAAACTAACAAGTTTTAGTGGTAAAAAATGTCGAAATGAAATTGAATTAAAGTGATAGGCTAACATTGTGGAGCTTTAAATTAAAAAATTGTCAAACTTTGATATCTGAGGTACATAGTAGTCTTCAAATGGACAAATAAACACCATAGAATACAAAAGTTTGGAAAGTTACACTGCCAATGGCAAGTTATGCATGAATAAACAATTAAAACTCGGGACGAGTTTTAATAGCCTACGTGTACACACAGTAAGTCTATGGGAGGAAATGGGCAAGTGAATCCGGTCAACTTACGATTTTCACTTTTTTGAAGCACTAAATCATCATTTTGAAATACAATTTTTTCAGGGCTTCATTTTTAGGTCTAATTAAAGACACTGATAACATGGGGAATCATGAGGCTAAGATTTTTGTTAACTGTGGTTAATACTAGCCAATACCTTTAATGTATCAAGTGACCGGGGTAATAATATTGTGTGAGCACTATGATACCTTGTGAATAGCGCACCAAAAGAACCCATTATTATTATTATTATTATTATTATTATTATTATTATTATTATTATTATTATTATTATTATTATTATTATTATTATTATTATTATTATTATTGCTTTAGTTCAATAATGCGTGAACGATGAATAATGAGTTATGTATCAAATGAAAGAAGAGGAACAGAGCTTTACAATCATACCTCATTCATTGAAGAAATTGTTCATTATGATTTTTTCTAGGACACACTGTATTAGGTACAATAATACAGTGTCTTCCTGACTAGATCTTTCAAGCGGGGAGATGAAACATTAATATAAATGGATGCATAATGCAATTATTGGGAGTTGAGTGGAGTTGAGTTGAGTTGTATTTTTATATATATAATAATCTGAGTGAGTACATACTCTGGTGGTTTTTTCTGGTGAAGGAAAACTGAGTTCATAAGTAGATTGTGTTGCCAAAGCGTGATTTTACTGAAATATTTAGCTACCTCTGCACTATAGACGTAGCCAAAAGGGGGCCCTAAATGAGCCATAGCCCCGAGTTAATTGTCAAGTAAACAAAAATACAACAAAATAAAAAATATATATTAAGGTACAAGTTTAAGTAATTTTTAAGTAGTTGTATATTAGTAACACATTGTACTTATTGTAGTATTGATTGAAATTGTGTCATGCTTTTCCATAAACCATTTGTTTATGTTTATTTTATGTTTGCAAATAGAAAATAAAATAAAAGAAATGAAAACCAACCAAAAGAAACTTACAAGAAATTAAATGAAATCATTTTATCCATTCACTTCATTGATTTATGCTTTTGCTAAAGTTTCTTGTATTTGTTCAGACTTCACCTGCCATCTGCGTGTAAAAAAAAAGAATCTGCTAATATAGTGCTGCTAAGTGAAAACAAAATGGTATGTCGGTACAGGGGTATGGCATTACGCCAACAATATCTTTGCCCATTTATAATCGACACCCAATTTAAAGAGAATACACAGTACTGGTTGATGATGACAGATCTTTCATCAAAATTTCACATTTCATTAGTTTCCAGGTGAGAGTAAATTACATTTGCATTATATTGTGGGACTTATTCACTTCATATACAATAAAAAATTGAGGGATTGGCAGTTTGAATACCCGACTGTGTCAACTCAGTTGCTGCAGTGTGAATGGCATAGTCCCACATATTGATTTCTGTGCTAGTACTTTGTCAGCAGTGGAGAATTGTGTAGCAGATTTGTCAAAAACGAAGTGTTCTGTTGTTTTCAACTACTCTCTTCTGAACCATAGTGACATTTTTAGAATACCATCTGTTCACAGAAGGTTTGAAAGCAGCTGATATCAAAATGATGTTGTTCTGCAAGTAATCAACCAGTACTGTGTATGCTCTTTAAAATGTAACGGTTTTACATATTAATTAGTAGGTGCTAGTTATATTATTGCAACTTTACACTGAGCTCTGATCGAATTGTTTATGACGATGTATAATTGTAGCATATTGTACTTCCATTGTTTTTATGTATAAGCTACTGAAATAAATGATAATGGCGTGTTGAAATGCATTACGCTGCATATTACTTTACTAATTCAAAAGTGTAAATAGCAATTGCCACAAATAATTTTTCATACGAATAACAAAATGTGCGTTGTAAATATCCCATTTGAAATAAATTTGTACTGAAATAATTACACCAGTCTCGTTTTTGTGTTAAATTACGTAGTATCTGGAATTATCCAACGCTATTGAGTCGAGTCTGTCGCATTCTGTGGGTCCTGTCGCCTGGATACATGAAAAGTGATATTTTCCCTTTGATATTTATTACTGTCCAGAAATATCTTAACCCGTTGAAGACGATTTGATTTTGTTATAACATGCATTTTCCATAGAATTCAGCCTGAGATATCTCGTACTTAGTCTTCAACGGGTTAATACCTATTGATAGCCTGTTTGACTGAATACTGTAATTCGGGATCATGGTTTTGTGAAAAAAGATTGGTAATAAGTATGTTTTTTTTTGGGGGGGGGGGCGGGCATATAAGGATCAAAGTTGGAATATAAGGACTACAAAATGTCAAATGACTCGAGGAGAACCAGCGTTAATCTTCTCACAATGAAAAGTTAAAGC
>JZLH01S0620411.1:25793-40289 GCA_001188425.1 Eucidaris tribuloides
AAGAAGAAGAAGAAGAAGAAGAAGAAGAAGAAGAAAAGGAGGAGAAGAAGAAAGGCAGTAACTGATTCTGAAAAAAAAATACCAATCACTCTCAAAGGGTTTTGACTTTTGCATTTTTGCTAACCTGACGGTTTTAATAAAATGATTACAGTATGCTTATCATGTAAATGGCTGACGTACGTCATATTTTCAAGTGTATAAGGCTTGTTGTTGTTTCAATAAATATGGAGACAGTGTAATTTGTTTAGTTTCAGTCGTAATTTCATATTAATGATTGTACCTAATTTTGCCAGTACGCAATGAGATGACTCATTGTGTGTGCCCTTGTTTTTGTCACGATGGTGTCACACAGAACAAAATACAATAATCAAATATTTATTTGATGTTAATTTTATAGTTTAAACTTACGGAAAGAAATCACACACAATTATTCCTAGAATTTAAGATTCCAAGCACTATTATTCTATACCATGAATATTACCCGAAGACTTTGAATTTGTTCAAATAATAAAAGCGAAATACAGCGTTGATAAAACTGGCGTCATGAAAAAGAAATTATTGTGCAAAACGCTCATTTTCATGATTTTACGACCTCGTGATCAGTTTACTGGAAAATGAAGTATGTTAACTTTTTTGTTTTGTTCATCCGTAATGACCGAATAGCTATTAACGCGTTCTCTCTTGTATCGGTCGTTAAAGCAATGATAGCTAAGTATTCTCAGATGAACAGTTATTAACGCAGTCTAATGTCAAGATAAGGTCAAAGAGAACGGTCGATTTGTCTAATATCTTGAAACGAATACAAAACCCCCAAAGTGTGGAAAGAAATAAAGAGGAAATCATCAGCTTTCAACAGAAAAACGTCGCCATTTATTCGCGACCTTTAATAAGTTTACCGGTGAGGCCAATTGTAGTTGGGTAAAGATATATGAAATATATTTAAAAAATACATTGTTTGAATGATATTTGTGTATGTGTTACAATAGTTTCTCTTTTTATTTTCTTACTCTATTCTGAATATTAGAATTTGTACTCATAATATACGACGCAAAACGGTAAAATGTCTGTTCCGTGGAAGTCAATTTTGGGAAAATGCAAGACCATTGAAAATTGAATGGAGGAAGTGTAATAGGTACGGCTGATAAAATATGTTATTTGGACAACATATGCATTTGCCCCTACAGTAAGTGGTAACAGTAAATCTTTTACCACTTACAACGCAAGTGGTAAAGAAATATTTGGAATATTTACTTGTGATTTGGGATGATTTTAATAATGATATAGATAATGATGATGATGAGGAGGAGGAGAGATGAGGATGATGATGATGATGATGATGATGATGATGATGATGATGATGATGAAAATGGCGACGACGACGATGGCCATGATGATGAGGAGGAGGCTGATTATGATTATGATAATGATGATGATGGTGATGGTGGTAATGATGATGACAGTGATGATGATGAATGATGATGATGATGACGACGATGAAGATGGCGACGACGACGATGGCCATGACGAGGAGGCTGATTATGATTATGATAATGATGATGATGACGGTGATAATAACGATGATGATGACGATGAGAAGGATGAGGATGTGGATGTGGAAAATGATGCCCACGGATATAGTGCTAATTATTCCTAAATTACGGGGGTTTTCACAGGAAATTCACTATTTTTACAGGGTAATAATGATATTTGTGTTAAAATGTAAAACCATAGAGTTCCGACTAAGTTCATGATGATAATGTTGAAAACCACGATGATGTTCAAGACGATGACCTTGAATATGATTGTCTGATTTTCATATAATGTTAACAACAATGATTAATCTATCCTAATATTTGATCACCATTATCGTATCGCACACAAGATAAAAATAATTCCACTATGGAGAGGAAAATAATCACGCCATACTCATATCAATAATGAAAAACAAACAATCATGATAACATTAATCATAAATGCAATGATAACAAACAATAAGTCAATACTTATCATGAGAAGGTCGGAAAATATCGCAAGTCAAACATATTCTTATTATACTTGCTTCAATGGCGTCTTTCAACACTTCCTCCGCAATCACCTGCCCGATAGACTAGTAAGGTCACTGCATCTAAATATTAGGTTTTTTTTCTTTTCTTTTAGTATTTTATTCGATACAGTATTATAATTATAATTATAATATTATATTACTATACTTTTATGAATGATACTACCCGATTTTGGTCTTCATTTACGGTAATAAAAATTAGCGAACACGATGAAATTGAGACCTTTCTATTATTAATGACTGCTTGATTTATGACCCGAACTTTATTCAACGTTTCACCTGCTCATAGTTTGGTTTCCTCAGCTCTTTCCTGACTAATGCATAATCATCAATGGATTAACAATCTTGTTAGGGTTATGAAGTTCATGCTATCCATGGAAGATCTAAAACTCACACACACGCGCGTGAAAAAAAAATCCAAAATGGCCAACATTCTAGTAAAAATGTTTAAGTGATAAAGGTTCAGTACGTGCTTCAGCATGTTCAGGAAAGATAAACCAACATTACATGATAATGTCCTATTTCTCCTGGGCCTAAACACCATTGGGCATAGGCGTACGCAGGATTTTTCCAAGGGGGTGTTTTTCCGCGGTGTCAAATCCTAGGTTCCATCATATAATTCTTACCAGGTCACGGCCATGTCGCCGAAAATCTCGCATCAGCGGTGGGGGGGGGGGGTAATTTTTTCTAAAATCCCATAGTGGGGGTCGAAGAAATTTTTTCGGTCCGCATCTCGCCGGTGGCGGGGGGTAGTGACGAAAAAAAATTTCCCCAAAATCCAAGTCCGCAAAATTATTTCCGTCTCACTCAAGCCAGCCGCCGAGCGAAATACTTTCCGCTCAGCGGGGGGGGGGGGGGGTAGGGACCGACAAATTTATTCCCCAAATTCCTAGGTCCACAGAATTTTCCCGTTACGCACACTCCCCGCCGAAAACCTCTGCTCAGCGGGGGGGGGGGGGGGGTGGTGTGACTGACGAAAATTTTTCCCCCAAATCCAAAGGTCTCAATAATTTTCTCCCGCGGGGGCTGGGGGGGTGTCATGGAAATTATCTTTCCGCGGCATAAAAAATTTCCCCCCCCCTAAAAAAATCAATATATTTCTCATTTTCAAAAACACCATTCTTTTTACGAAAAAGGGGGTTGATATCGTGATAAAGGGGGGTGATCTTCGGGTGAAAAGGGGTTGTTTGGGTGGTGTTAATTACCTCCTGTCGTCTAAAGGGGGGTGTTTTGAACACCCCAAACAACGCCCCCTGCGTACGCGTATGCCATTGGTCCTCCGACCAATTGGTTAGTCGTTGCTCAAGATGTGAAGCTCCTTAATTCGTCAATAACCTTCCCTTAATCCTAACCGCAGAACCAAATTTAACCCTGACCTCTACCCCAACCAGTGTGTGAGGGATATTTCAGACGGATAAAATGCGAGAAAATTTTTTTAAATGTCCAATTTATAAACGATTTAAATATATACACTGCAGCTAGTAAATAAAAAATTAAAAGTCAATCTTAAAATGTCACCTTAGCATGAAATTCTGTAAGCAAATTGGAAGGACATGATTAACACCAATTCATCATAATTAAGATATTTCGTTAATTTTTATTTTGCTTTGTGATCAAAATCAATATTAATCGTATTTTGAAAATATCAAGACGCAGCATATCTTTACTTCAATCTGTGAAACTGAGTTGGAAAACCATTACCCTTTGTTTAATGCAATGACAGCGTATCGTTATATAGGATGTCATTTTTGGTTGTCTAAGACAATACTCTTATTTAGCTGAACAATTGCACATTATTCAGTCTTATCACATCACTAAGTGATGTTAAAAGCTTATCCATGTTTTAAGATTCAAAACGAGACGATAATATACGCTACTAACTGAAGACACTTTTGACAGGAATCAATGATTACATTATTACTGTACTGTAGTATACAGGAAGTATGTATGTGGTCGTGTAAAAGGGCGTTTAGGCAGTGATTCAAAATCATAAACTCTCTGCCTTTCACTTTACTGGAAAGTTTATTACTTTCTTTTTATTTTACTGCAAGAAAGTGGTGTTCATGGATTTGGTAAGACTAAAAGCAGAGCTTCTGACCTATTAAAGGGCAGTGACATGATTGGGAGAAATAAAATATGCCTCAAGAACCAAACTGGTTGAAAGATATACCAGTCTCTACATCAGCTGGAGTGGATCTCCTGGCGGTAAGGATTCGTCTTGAATTTGTTTACTTATGGAGAATCAAGCATGAACACATGAATGCTGAATTTCTCTCGTGCCCTGCAAAGCTACACCACAAATTTGTCCGTCACATGGCATACTGACGGTCATTCTTTTAAAATGAGACAACTGATGAATACAAAATTTTCACAGTAGAATCCTTGCATAGGTTTACCCAATTTGAGGACTACCCCCAATCATGTAATTTACCTTTAAACACCAAGATAATGTGTGTTTTTAACACTTCTGTGAAAATTGTGTAAACCGAAGAATGATACATTGCTGTGTCATACATTTAGGAGAGTCGTGTCTTACGTGGGTCGGGTCGCTAATTTGACCCTAGCCCATCAACTCAGATTGTCAACCCTTTGAATCCTACAATTCGAAATCACAGGTATCATTGCACACCATTTATTTACTGGGGACTGAACGAGTTAAATACTTGGCGTAAGTGATGTACCGTGTGGATGCCTTGGCACGCCTGCCTTCTCCATATTGCATCGATGGATATCCTATGTCCAATATTTCCCCGTGCATTCTGAAATGAAACCTTTACATTTCATCCAGGAATATCTATTAATTTAAACCATCTCCATATCCATTCCCCTATTTCAATCACATTAACCCGTTATTGGAGGCTTTGTAGCAGCGGAAATCGGTCTTTGAGCGAAATGTATTCGGACTGGAGACGAAATCCGCAACCCCACTCGAAGAGGGACGAAAAATACTAAATGGAATTATTGTTCGTTTGCAGCATACACACACAATATTCTTAATAGCTTCAGTTTGATAAGTGTATAAGTAAATAATTCCGATTTACAGTCAACATGTTTTGGAAATATTTGAAACGGAATAGAAAGATGGAAGCGTAGTGTGCATTTTGAAGCCAAATGAATATCGAAACCTTTTTACCCATTACCGCAATTTCATGCACTGGCATCGAGGTAAACTGCGTGTAGTGCATAGTTGTCGTAATGTAAATCTAGTTGCAGATTGAATAGTTACCTTGAAAAGTAGAATGTAGTGTGCCTTCAGAACAATTGTATTAAGTCTTGATTAAATTCGGTTGGAGTCCAAGTTACCAATTGCTGCTCAAAATTGTTAAACAGAGGTCTTTTCATGCACTGCATTTTATTTACTTATCTTTGGATGACTAGATTGGCGCTTTCTCCATAAAGTACAAACATATTCATCCATTAAATTATGAATTAAACTGAAAGATAAATTTTAAAAAGGTATGGTTACAAGAACACACAACTTGAGACAATTATACATGTATTCGATCGGTTAAAGCATGACAAATTTAACCCTCGATTAACAATAGTAATGAAAAATGTAATATATTATCTCGCTGATAATTATTATGATACGATTACGTCTTGTTGAAAAGTGAATTCAATTGTCTTCTCACACAAGTTTCGTTCATATCACCCTTGTTCTGCACAGGAGCAAAATATAATTACGAGCTGGTTTATTCGGTACTGCTAAAAGAACAATTGTTTCTCCACAAGTAACCAAATTTCAGACAAATCTCTTTCAGCCAGCTGGTATACAGTGCACCCCTGAGAAAACAGAACCCTAAAACAGAGACTTATTATGCGGAAGCAATGGGGTGTGTGATTGACAAAAAATCAAAATAAACTTTGACTTATGCTCTTTAAAATTTAAAATGACATATTAAGCAAACATATTTATTCATGCATTTGCGAGTACTATGACTTTGAAAATTTAATGTCAAAAACCATTTGCTACACTTTTTGGCTTTGATAATGTGCACATCAGGAACAGAAAGAGATGGACACATTCTTTGCACAGTGTCAAAGCCGAAAAGTGTAGCAAATGGTTTTTGACATTAGTTTTGCAAAGTCATGGCACTCAGAGATGCATCATTTGAAGGAGCATAAGTCGAAGATTACTTTCAACATGTGTTTGTAGTTATACGTCCCATTGCTTGCGCACGATAAGCTTTTGTTTTAGGGTTCTGTCTTTTCTGGGACGCACTGTATATGGTAGGTTTCAATCTACATGGTTCTCGAGGCATTTTTTTTTATTTCCCTCTATCATGTTAATGCCGTTTTAGGTCATATAATCGCATTGAAGGTGTATTATCATCCTTGATGCAATATCCTCATGTCGTGACGTCATAATGACATGAACTGTTATTGTATGTAAAGACCGAAGTTTTCCGTTTTACAAATGTCAAATTCCGTTTTCTCCGCGGCATAATTTTGCCATTTTCCGATTTCAATTTTGTTATTTTTTTATTTGTATATATTTATTATTTTCATTTATTTTATTTATTTATTTATTTTTATTTATTTTTATATATTCTTTATTTTTATTTTTTATTTTTTTATTTATTTAGTTTTTTTTTATTTTTTTTTTCGGGGGGGGGGGGGGATTACATAGAACGTCAGGCTAACTAGGCCCATGGGGGTTTTGATTCGGGTTTGGGGACATATTTGCAGGGTAAAGCATAATTTCTTTGGCTTCATTAGGCATCTTTGGGGTAAGTTAGTTTAGTTTTATTCAATTAATGTTTAGTAATTTTACTTGGGGGGATTTGGGGGCAATTTTTTTTTTTCAAATTCCGCGATTTCCCCGAAAAAATCCGCAACGTGGAAAACTTCGGTCTTTACCTTGTCGGGTTCTGGGAATGCCGAGTGGACTGCACACAATATATTAGTCTGATGGAACGTAACATCACTGATACATTTACTTAAAGCTCAGTGACATGATTGGGGAAAAAATGCCTCTAGAACCAAACTGGTTGCAAAATATACCAAGTACATGTACATACCAGTTGGGGTGGATCTTTCACTGACGCGATTTCTACTTCAAATGACAGATCTTTCGAAATGTTTCAGCAATCAGCCCACTTTAAAGAGATTGGAATGTAATGCTATTCATTATCATCATCATCATCATCATCATCATCATTATCATCATCATCATCATTATCCAGACAATATCATTGTCTGGTTGTAAATGGGATTCATACCCACATAATTAATTCCCCCTTGAGGAGGCGGTACGTCGGCCCCATGTAAAAAGCGGCAATTGGATGAAATTTTCCCTTGTTCCCCATTCCTTCATAATTGGATTGAAACTACACGACTATCAATTTTGATGTTTTGAAACAGCCCAGTTCTATTTTTTCAGATGTTCCCAGAAATCAGATCAGGGAAATATCAAGCAAATTGTCTACAAGGCATGATTTAACAATGTTTCTAGTTTTAAGAATGTTAAAATAGCATCAACAACAACAACAAAAAGGACATGCGAGTCATGTGCTATCTGCTCTTAGTAGGTTGTCTACCACGTTTTCCGGATCTCGGATCAATCGTAAAACAGTTTTGATCCCTTTACGATAAACTAAATAATCTGATGTGTTTTGAGGGGCATCATTATCATATAACTTTCCCGACTGTACCATTTTTTAGACACACTGTAAAAAAAAAATAATGATTATTTTTGGACAGCTTACATTCTGTACACAGCATCCTTAATTTTGTTTTATCATGTTAATGATACAAATGATATTTGGCACTATGCCAACATTTAACTTGAACTGTGGGATGGTATATGGTTTTTGATACTCGATGCGATCATTAATCTATCGTAAAGCTCCGTCGAAATACTGGAATCGCAAAGCTGCGGTTACCTCCCGACACTCTCGGACAGTATAGTACCTGAACGCAGGGCTGGTTTTCTCATCCAAAGAACGGAAATATCCATTATCGATCCACTGGAGCCAGAAGAATAGATATTCGTCTTTCGAATTTTTTCCCCAGCCCAATATGACAAGTCTGCAATTGGGGCTGCCAATGTTCGTACGTGAGGACCGTAGACAATATTATTTCTTTTCGGCGATTCTGCTCAAGCGGCAGGCCGTAAATGTGTGTGGGCGTTCCTTGGTTGGATCATTTTGAATAAGAAGGCCCGCGTTGCCAACGCTTCTGTGGAGTATGCGTCTCCTGAACTGTTCATCTAAAATCTTTCTATCCCGGATTTCCAGCGACTAAGTACATGACAAAAGGCGTCCCATTTAATAGTGAGTGAGTTGATTCAAAGCCCCTCCAATCCCTCCCACTTCAAATTACATGTTTTCGTTGTCCATTATGGCAGAAACTTAACTTATGGAGGCCTGCCTTATGTTTTTCTTTTTTCCGGAGTCGCGAACGATCTGACCTTCTTCGAAAAGGCTAAGTAGATATATATATATATATATTAGATAGAATAATTGCGTGCCGTTAGCTTTAATCATAACTTCGTCCCAAATTGGGCGAAATATAGCATTTTACAATTTAGAGTTAGAAACTAGCGTGATGTTATACTCTGTACCTTTTCGTGGCTAGGTTTCAAATCAGAATATCAACTTGGAGACCACCGTATGACCATGCTACAATACCAATATAACGGAAAATGGATAAATTCGTCGAGACAAATGTCGTTTGTTTATGAAATGGGCCGAGCCCTATCGTGAAAAGACAGAGATTTAAGCATCGTTTAAGACGGCTCCAGTAGTCATTAACTCGGTGGTAAAGATGGAGCTAAAACAGACCCCTATGAGCAATGTAGATTCGCACTTTATGTCGGCAAAAAGTAGGTAAAGTCACTCAGAGTGAAGTTCACAACCGCGAATAGAAAACTTGAAATTCTGTGTAACGAAGGCCAAGGATGCCTGGGACACATCAATCCAATGACTCAACCGATCTATACTGGCTATAATCCTATTTTCATTATCGCACTCGATTGACTTCTTGGAACGAGAAGGAAGAAAACAAATCTCGTTACTATCAATAGTATCTCTCCTTTTTAAGGTTACCCAACAAATTCAATTGTCAACTTCATAAAGTGCCTTACGGCTCGAATCGTCAATGACAGAAAGGTTCCAAGGACTAGGTGACACTTTGAAGAGCTTTGTGGGCTTGTCAGTCATAATGTAAATTGCGATGTTATATCTTAAAGGTAAAATGACATGATTGGGGGTAGTCCTCAACCTTGGCGGAAAAACTTATTCTATATGAAGTCCACTATGCAGGGTTTTAACTGTAAGAATTTTCGTAGTTAAATGTTGAATCATTTTTAAAATAATGTCATCACGTACGCCTTGTAATCAGATAAATGTGTAGTGTACCTTTGGGGGGATTAAATTTATCGGGGCCCCGAAAAAAACCATTAAACCTGCTGCTGTCCATGCTTGATTCTCTTCAATAAACAAACTCAGAAAATCTTTCAAGCCAGGACATTCCACTCCCAGCTGGTGTACTTTTGGGTTTATCTTTCAACGGCAGTTTTGCGTTCTAAATGGCATTTTTGTATTTCCCCAATCATGCCACTAGCTTTAATTTATTTTGGTGGGGTTGAGGCCGCGGGGGGGGGGGAGCGTTTCTTTGACTCATTATTCTTGGGGTCAACTAAAACGATATGTGCTCAACCAGAATACATTTTATTGTGTGTCGTGTGTGTGTGTGTGTGTGTGTGTGTGTGTGTGTGTGTGTGCTGTGTCGTGTGTGTGTGTTGTGTGTGTGTGTGTGTGTGTGTATGTGTGTTGTGTGTTGATGGTGTGTGTGTGTCGTGTGTGGTGTGTGTGTTTGTTTGTGTGTGTGTGTGTCGTGTGTGTGTGTGTGTGTGTGTTGTGTGTGTGTGTGTCGTGTGTGTGTGTGCTGTGTGTGTGTGTGTGTGTGTTCAGAATGCGTGATGTATCTGCTTTGTTGTTTTAATGTATTTAACATGGAACGTGTTAGATGGAATGAAGTAAAAATTTGTCAGCAATTTCTTGCATAATGTTTGGTGAAATGCAGGTAGTTTTTTCCTTCTCATTCTTTTCTTAACCTCTTTAAGTATGAACATTGTTTAGGGAAAATTGCTAAATAGTAAATCAGTTCATCGGATCACTAGTGGCCCGATAAACGAAGCCCGCAATGCTACGACGTTCATCCATTGCTGGGCCATTTTCGTTCTTTTGGTCAGCAATGGGCCTTGGTCTATCGAGTGCTATCGGTATCATCGGGTCTACTCGGTCCCCCAACTTCTTGCAGTTGGGTGCTTCGGGCGGCGAACTGGACCGCTGGATGAAGCAAGCCAATAGAGTCTGCCTCACCCGTAGATAAACATACTATTTGCCACTACAGGTTAACCCCAGATCATGTTGCAGACGTCCAACACACACAGACAAGACACACACACACACACACACACACACACCCACACACACACACACACACAACACACACACACAACACACAACACACACACACACACACACACAGTGCAAATCTTCGAGAGATGAAGTTCCGTGTCGTGTTTTGGAGACGGCTTTTCCCGATTTTGCGGGGAATCTCTTGAGTAAGACTTTTGAACACAACCTACCCTGGTATAGCGCCATAAGTTCGATATCTGCCAAATTCGATCGATAAGACTGATATACAATTAATTTTGTCATTGGAGATAAGAATATTCTTCTATATTAACATTCTAAAGCCAATAGGTTTTAAGGATACAGTTTTAATGTGGAGGAAGGTATATTGCCCGCTTTTTACACTATCCGCAGTAGTTTAGTGCGAAGTACGGAACAGACCGAAATGTTGTTGTGACAAAGGCATTAAAGGCATGTCTTACAATGTCTTCGAGCTTTAAAAATCTGAGGCTACATGATTCCCTCATGCTAACCCAGTTCTCTGATACGCGTCTAAAATCGAAGGCCCTGCAAAAAATTGCAGTTTAACTCTACATGCCAAGTCCGCAGATCTCACCAAATAAATACACATAAAGTCCACTAGAGGCTTAATCCTCTGGAATTTTAAGAGTTAAAACGATCATTAAGTGCTTTGAAAAAGTGAAAGTCATCTGAGCAGACCATTCGCGTTTTCCCCCCATAGACGGCACTGTTGCAGAATTTCCTATCGGCTGAGAATAATTAATGTTCGCAATCTCGTATCTGCACATAATACGTAATAGCATAACTGTCCCAAACTTTTGTACTTCTATCGGCTAGGGTGTTTATTGTCTATTTCAACCTGTCAGATATGTCAGATAGAAAAGCTTCGACAATTTTTTTAACCAGGTCATCCACAGTGTTATAGCGTCTTAAAATAATAGGGAGTCTAAAGACAGCTCGGTCTGTCCTTTTACATTGGAGTAAGTTTAACTGTGCTAGTCGTAACACAGTAGCTCACTAAAAATCATGAAACAACAACTAAATCAAATCAATGTACATACGCGTAGCCTGCCGTTTCATATACCTGTATCGTACAAAATACATTAGCCCTCCAGTCGGTAGGCGCACTAACCATAGTCAGCTGATGCGCATCTCGGAAGTTGTGCCGACTTTAACCATCTGCAAATAACGGCTATACGATAGCTAGGTTTTTACACGCCTGGTAACTCAAGAAAAGCAATAATGTTCAATTTGGTCCAACCCAAACTTAGGGTCGTGCTAATTCGAATGGAGGCTACGCAAAAAGAGTGGATTTGAATTCTTGATGGATTGTTTTTGATAGGGCTTTTGGTAGGATTTTGATAGGTTTGTGGCGGGTCTTCTTTAATCTTAAAATGTAAAGAAATTTATGATATTGTAGGACTGTATGATATGATATGATCATGAATATTACATTTGAAACTCCTCAAAGATGCACAAATCAACGTTAGCATGCTTAAAGTGTATTCGAGGGGGAATTTATTGCCCCAGCACGTCCTCCACTGTTATTATGATAAGCACTTTAAGGGCGGTCATTGACTGGTTTTGACAGGGAAAGGCATCTGTGCTGTTGGAATCTGTTCAAAGAAATGTGACATACTGTACATGTATGTAACTTACAGTATATGCTATTATCTCCTACCAAGTGTTACGATACCACTTTTTGTCAAATGAAGTTTGTTACACATGTACATGTACATTAATTGGGGCACAACACACTCTGTAAGAAGAAATCAAACAATTTGAGAAATAAGGAATCATTGGAAGAAAAAAGCAATCTTATGCGAGCAAATAAGGTACATACATAAGCATACTAAACTGTTGAAATTGTAAAAATGTGAATTATTCTGGCTTGAAAGAAAGTCGGCTTCTTACTACATTCTAGCTTGTGCAGCATTACCACTCCCCATAATTCAACCTAATGTAGCGGATTTATGAAACTATCGATCGTGAGGAGAAAAAGGCTTAAAAAGCGAAACTTGTAATGAAATGCGAAGACAAATATCAACAGGATTTAACAATTTAAATACCACCGCACACATAATGCACATTTTGTTTGAGTTCGCATTTCACCCTGGTATTGAACATCTATATTCATCCGCATACAAATAGAACTCTTTATTACTTTCAAGGAGATTAAAAGTTTACTCACTAACTTTGTGCTAAATTATTTCCAGTACTCAGAAAGCCTTCCAACACACCGAACACACATCTGTACAGAAATTGCAAGCAGTTAGAAAAAGGCGACACTCTATTTCTTTCTCTCTACATTTATACTGTGGCAATTGGATGCCATCCCCCCCCCTCCTCTGGAATCAGTGCATTTTTATGTACCAATAAATTGTAATAAATTATCATGTTTGTACATTATTTGTCATATTATCTGGGGTGGGCATCAATCATTAATGATTCATCGCATTGCCAGATGGCATCACAAATTATGACAGCTGAAATCTGAACACAGAACATGCTGTTGCACAAAGTGGGTCAATTTCACGTTCTCACACCCAGCTTGCAATGCATCTTCTAACTGAAATAAACGACTACCACAATCCATTCTTCTCCCTTTAACTTATCTGCCCTAGCTGTCTGTATGTTATCGGCCATCTATATGTAACCAGCCAAGGACATTAATCATCAGTTCTTCGGAGATGAAGAGCGGTGATCTGGATGAGGTGATGTTTAATTTCTCTGTGTCTCCTCCGGCAACATCCATATTGGGGCACGTTCAATCTGATGACAGGAACGGTTTTTTACTGCGTGTGTAGCTATGTTAGATAAACGTTTTTGTCTTACTCTCTTGCTCTTAGAATCCCATTCACAGCGTGATGTTGTATAAAAACCAATAGATGCGTGGTATTGAGTGTCATAATTATGATGGGAGATGGGCTTCTGACCTTCTGTGGCGTTATCACACAGAGAGACCCATTCGCAATAAGCCTACATGTGTCTGTATTTAGTCCTACTATGTCATCTCGTATACGCGATTTGTCACACTCATGTTGAGCTACAAGATATGTGATGTGGAGGCTAGTCTTCTCTCTGAAGACTTTCAAAGCGTACAACATACAGTGGTAACGAATAAATTTCTTCAAACTGGCAATGATAATTACATCGCATATTAGATTTCCAGTTTAATTTAGATTTATCTCCCTTCCATAGTGAAGGAAAAACAAATATACGCTGAAAGTCATATTTTAGAGCTTCATTTAAGGGATGCGCCGCTCGTAATCCATGTACGTTCAATACGCATCCGCTTGCGGGCCTCTACTATTTGCAGGCCGTGCGTAAACTCTATACTATGAGTGTAGTGTTCAATGGTGCGTACAAGCAATCGTGGAGCTGCGAACAGAATTGTCGTTGGGCTCAGTTCGCCTTCCTTCGGTAAATGCAGTGCTGCGTTAGGGAATTGCAGCACAATTCGTGGCGCTCGTTTCTGAAAAGTAACTTGGGCATTCCCTAATATTACCCGGCCGGGCCACCTCCAAAACATCATGATATGTGACTTTTCGTCCCATTTAAATGATTTTCTGTCCAATAGACAACAAGGCTTTCATGATGCATGGAAGAGAAGGATGATCCTTATGTATATTGGTTCTGATCCGCCTAAACATGGTGGTGGAGGGGTATATGCAGCACGCCTCTCGCCTGCCAGTTGAGTCGCCATGTAGGGTGAAATATATTTCTTTTCGCTGATCTTTTTAGAGTGGAAAATGACCATCAACACTCTGAATAGCAAATCTTGAGATTTCGCTCTCACTCCCGCGCCTTCATTCATTGTTTGAATCTACGCATGTAATGATGAGAGAAGACGGAGGAGCGGATTCGCCTAGAAAAATTTATCTCCATGTCGTAACAACGAGGTCAGCATCGTAATGGCTTAATAAGATCAATCAATCAGGGATGATGGGGGGAAATGGCAACAGAGCAAGGCTGGGTAGGTTTTAAACGAGGTTTGACGCCATACTTGGTGTGCTTCTAAATGGCGAGAGCATGGCTCTGTTTATATCG
>JZLH01S0620411.1:40314-51824 GCA_001188425.1 Eucidaris tribuloides
TAGCAAATGGTTTTTGACATTAATTTTGCAAAGTCATAGCACTCAGAGATGCATCATTTGAAGGAACATAAGTCGAAGATTACTTTGAACATGTGTTTTTAGTAATACGCCCCATTGCTTGCGCACAATAAGCTTTTGTTTAGGGTTCTGTCTTTTCTGGGACGCACTGTATATGGTAGGTTTCAATCTACGTGGTTCTTGAGGCATTTTTTTATGATTTCCCTCTATCATGTTAATGCCGTTTTAGGTCATATAATCGCACAATTTGACTGAAGGCGTATTATCATCCTTGATGCAATATCCTCATGTCGTGACGTCATAATAACATGAACTGTTATTGTAAAGACCGAAGTTTTCCGTTTCTCCGCGGTATAATTTTGCCATTTTCCGATTTCAATTTTTTTATGTTTATTTCTTTATTTATTCATTATCATTTTTTTTAATTTTTTTTTCATTTTATTCTTTTTATTTATTTTTTTAATTAATTTATTTATTTATATATTTTTTTAGGGGGAATTACAAATAACATCAGGCTTGCTAGGCCCATGGGGGTTTTGATTCGGGTTTGGGGACATATCTACAGGATAAAGCATGGTTTCTTTGGCTTCATTAGGCATCTTTGGCGTAAGTTAGTTTAGTTTCATTCAATTAATGTTTAGTAATTTTACTTGGGGGGATTTGGGGGCAATTTTTTTTTCAAATTCCGCGATTTCCGCCAAAAAATCCGCAACGTGGAAAACTTCGGTCTTTACCTTGTCGGGTTCTGGGAATGCCGAGTGGACTGCACACAATATATTAGTCTGATGGAACGTAACATCACCGATACATTTACTTAAAGCTCAGTGACATGATTGGAGAAAAAATGCCTCTAGAACCAAACTGGTTGCAAAATATACCATGTACATGTACATACCAGTTGGGGTGGATCTTTCACTGACGTGATTTCTACTTCAAATGACAGATCTTTCGAAATGTTTCAGCAATCAGCCCACTTTAAAGAGATTGGAATGTAATGCTATTCATTATCATCATTATCATCATCATCATCATCATCATCATCATCATTATCCAGACAATATCATTGTCTGGTTGTAAATGGGATTCATACTCACATCATTAATTCCCCCTTGAGGAGGCGGTACGTCGGCCCCATGTAAAAAGCGGCAATTGGATGAAACTTTCCCTTGTTCCCCATTCCTTCATAATTGGATAGAAACTACACGACTATCAATTTTGATGTTTTTGAAACAGTCCAGTTCTATTTTTTTCAGATATTCCCAGAAATCAGATCAGGGAAATATCAAGCAAATTGTCTACAAGGCATAATTTAACAATGTTTCCAGTTTTAAGAATGTTAAAATAGCATCAACAACAAAAAAGGACATGCGAGTGTATTCTTTTCTGTCATGTGCTATCTGCCCTTAGTAGGTTGTCTACCACGTTTTCGGATCTTGGATCAATCGCAAAACAGTTTTGATCCCTTTACGATAAACTAAATAATCTGCAGTGTTTTGGGGGCATCATATTCATATAACTTTCCCGACTGTACCATTTTTAGACACATTGTAAAAAGGAAAACTTTAATGATTATTTTTGGACAGCTTACATTCTGTACATAGCATCCTTAATTTTGTTTTATCATGTTAATGATACAAATGATATTTGGCACTATGCCAACATTTAACTTGAACTGTGGGATGGTATATGGTTTTTGATACTCGATGCGATCATTAATCTATCGTAAAGCTCCGTCGAAATACTGGAATCGCAAAGCTGCGGTTACCTCCCGACACTCTCTGACAGTATAGTACCTGAACGGCAGGTGTTTTCTCATCAAAGAACGGAAATTCATTATCGATCCATGGAGCCAGAAGGAATAGATATTCGTCTTTCGGAATTTTTTCCCCAACCCAATATGAAGTCTGCAATTTGGGCTGCCAATGTTCGTACGTGAGACCGTAGACAATATTTATTTCTTTTGCGATTCTGCTCAAGCGGCAGGCGTATAATGTGTGTGGGCGTTCCTTGGTTGGATCATTTTGAATAAGAGCCCGCGTCCAAGCTTTGTGAGTATGCGTCTCCTGAATGTTCATTAAAATCTCTATCCGGCTTTCAGCGACTAAGTACATGAAAAAGGCGTCCCCACTTTATAGTGAGTGAGTTGATTCAAAGCCCCTCAATCCCTCAATTCAAATTCATGTTATCGATTGGTCAATTATGGCAAGAAACTTAACTTATAGGAGGCCTGCCTTTATGTTTTCCTTTTTTTTCCAAGGGTCGGCGAAAGATCTGATTTCTTGAAAAGGGCTAAAGGTTTGTTCCCTTTAGTCAGCGATAATTGCTTGCCGTTAGCTTAATCATAACTTCGTCCCAAATTGGCGAATGTACATTTTACAATTTAGAAAGTCTAAAGAAAACTAGCGCCAAATTGCAACTGTTGACTAACTCTGTACCTTTTCGTGCTAGGTTTCAAATCAGAATATCAATTGGAGACACGTAGACCATGACTAAATATCATATAAACGGAAATGGATAATTCGTCGAGAAATGTCGTTTGTTATGAACTGAGGCGAGGCTTATCGTGAAAAGAAGAGATTTAAGCACCGTTTAAGACGCTCCAGTAGTCATTAACTCGGTGGAAAGATGGACTAAACAGACCCCTATGAGCAATGTAGATCGCACTTTATGTCGGCAAAAGTCAGGGTAAAGGTCACTCAGAGTGAAGTTCACAACCGCGGAAAGAAAACTTGAAATTTGTGTAACGAGGCCAAGGATGCCTGGACACATCATCCATGACTCAACCGATCTATACTGGCATAATCTATTTTCATCGCACTCGGATTGACTTCTTGGAAGAGAAGGAAGAAAAAATGCTCGTTCACTATAATAGTACTCTCTCCTTTTTAATGGTTTACCCAACAAATTCAATTTCAACTTCATAAAGTGGCCTTACGGATCGGATCGTCAATGACAGAAGTTTCCAAGGACTAGGTGAACACTTTGAAGAGTTTGTGGGCTTGTCAGTCATATGTATTGCGATGTTATATCTTAAAGGTAAATGACATGATTGGGGGTAGTCCTCAACTTGGGGAAAAACTATTCTATAATGAAGTCAACTATGCAGGGATTTTACTGTAAGAATTTTGTAGTTAAATGTTGAATCATTTTAAAATAATGTCCATCAGTACGCCTTGTAACAGATAAATGTGTAGTGTAGCCTTTTGGGGGGATTAAATTTATCGTGCCCCGAAAAAAATTAAACTGCTGGCCTGTCCATGCTTGATTCTCCTTAAGTAAACAAACTCAAGAAAAATCTTTCCAGCCAGGACATCCACTCCAGCTGGTGTACTTTTGGTTTATCTTTCAACCAGTTTGGTTCTAAAGGCATTTTTTTATTTCTCCCAATCATGCCACTGAGCTTTAAATTACTTTTGGTGGGGTGGGGCCACGGGGGGGGGGGTCGTTCTTGATCATATTCTTGGGGTCAAAACCTAAACGATATGTGCTCAAACAGAATACATTTCTTGTGTGTGTGTGTGTGTGTGTGTGTGTGTGTGTGTGTGTGTGTGTGTGTGTGTGTGTGTGTGTGTGTGTGTGTGTGTGTGTGTGTGTGTGTGTGTGTGTGTGTGTGTGTGTGTGTGTGTGTGTGTGTGTGTTGTTGTGTGTGTGTGTGTGTGTGTGTGTGTGTGTGTGTGTGTGTGTGTGTGTGTGTGTGTGTGTGTGTGTGTGTGTGTGTGTGTGTTCAGAAATGCGTGGATGTATCTGCTTGTTGTTTTAATGTATTTAACATGGAACCGTGTTAGATGGAATGAAGTAAAATTTGTACAATTTCTTGCATAATTGTTTGGTGAAATGAGGTGAGTTTTTTTTCTTTCATTCTTTTCTTAACCTTCTTTTAAGTATGAAATTGTTTAGGAAATTGCAAATAGTAAAATCAGTTCATCGGATCACTAGTGGCCCGATAAACGAAGCCGAAATGCATAACGACGTTCATCCATTGCTGCCATTTTCGTTCTTTTGGTCAGAATGGGCCTTGGGTCTATCGGAGTCTATCGGGTATATCGGGTCTATCGGGTCTCCCAACTTTCTTGGCAGTTGGGTGACTTCCGGCGCGCGAACTGGACCCTGGATGAAGCAAGCCAATGAGAGTCTGCCTTCACCGTAGATAAACATCTATTTGCACTACAGGTTACACCCAGATATGTTGCAGACGTCACACACACAGACACAGACACACACACACACACACACACACACACACACACACACACACACACACACACACACACACACACACACACACACACACACACACACACACACACAGTGCAAATTTCGAGAGATGAGGTTCCGTGTGTGTTTTGGAGACGGCTTCCCCGATTTTGCGGGGAATCCTTGAGTAAGACTTTTGAACCAACCTACTGGGTATAGCGCCATAAGATTGATTATCTGCCAAATTCGATCGATAAGCACTGATACAATTATTTTGTCATTGGAGATAAGAATATTCTATCTATATTAAATTAAAGCAATTAGTTTTAGGAATACAGTTTTAATGTGGAAGGAAGGTATATTGCCCGCTTTTTTACCACTATCCCAGCAGTTAGTGGAAGTACAGGAACAGACGAATGTTGTTTGTGACAAAGGCATTAAAGGCATTGTATTACAATGTTTCGAGTTTAAAAAATCTGAGCTACATGATTCCCCATGCTACCAGTGTCTCTGATACGGTCTAAAAATGAAGCCCTGAAAAAATTGCAGTTTAACTCTTAACATGCCAAAGTCGCAGATCTGCACCAAATAATACACATAAAGTCCATAGAGGCTTAAATCCTCTGGCATTTTAAGAGTTAAAACGATCATTAAGTGCTTTGAAAAAGTGAAAGTCATTGAGAGACCATTCCAGTTTTCCCCCATAGACTGCATGTTGCAGAATTTCCTATCGGCTGAGAATAATTAATGTTCCAATTCGTATCTGCACATAATAGTAACAGCATAACTGTCCAAACTTTTGTATTCTAGGGTGTTTATTTGTCTATTCAAACACTGTCAGATATGTCAGATAGCAAAGTTCGACAATTTTTTTAACCAGGTCATCCACAGTGTTATACAGCGTCTTTAAAATACATAGGGAGTCTAAAGACCAGCTCGGTCTGTCTTTTAATTGGAGTAAGTTAACTGTGCTAGTCGTAACACATAGCTCACTAAAATCATGAAAACAACAACTAAATCAAATCAATGTACCATACGCGTAGCCTGCCGTTCAATATACCTGTATCGTACAAAATACATTAGCCCTCCAGTCGGTTAGGCGCACTAACCCATAGTCAGTGATCGGCATCTCGGAAGTTGTGCCGACTTTAACCATCTGCAAATACGCTATAGATAGCCTAGGTTTTTACACGCCTGGTAACTCAAGAAAAGCAATAATGTTCATTGGTCCAACCCAAACTTAGGGTGTGCTAATTCGAATGGGAGGCTACCAAAAAGAGTGGATTTGAATTTTTGATGGATTGTTTTTGATAGGGCTTTTGGTAGGATTTTGATAGGTTTTGTGCGGGTCTTCTTTATTCTTAAAATGTAAGAAATTTATGAATTGTGTAGGAACTGTATGATATGATATGATCATGAATATACATTTGAAACTCCTCTAAAGATGCACAAATCACGTTAAGCATGCTAAAGTTGTATTCGAGAGGAATTCCCTTGAGAAAATGCGGGTCAGTAAAATAATTGCGGAGATAATTGTTCTATCACACAATATTGGTGTCAGTCTACCCTGCATGATCAATACATGATTTTTTGATGATTTTTTTTTCAAAGAAGTAACCGGTAGCATTTTTTCATCTGTGTGAATGCGTTATACTGTATCCCACCACTCAAGAAAAACTCAAAGTGTGAGCATGCTTCAACGAGGGTTGTGCCCCTTCCTGATCGCTGGGACTGAAATGAGATGGAAGTAAATACTCACTTGAATGTCACAAAGGTCCGTCAATGAACCGTGAACATCATACACCAATCTGCCAATCGTCGAGCGAGATGTTTTCATAGTTACACATTCAAACGAAATCACATTTCGTTAATCCACAAACCCCCTACTAAGACGACATACATCGATTTTGCAGTATTCAACCAGTGTTTGTTCACAAAAAAACAGCTCTGCCTTGGCCAAGCAGTCTTGAAGAATGTATCCCACTTCCGTATAGTTTCCAACTTTTGGATTTGTTCCGCTTGAACTACCCGCTTGCTCAGCTGCGCTGGCCATGTAGTTTTGATTCCCGACGAGCCTCAATCAAAAGAATTTGTTGAGCCCAAATAATGAACAAGGTCATGCAGTTAGTTCATTATTTGTTTTGTTTGTTTTTGTTTCATTTTGTTTGTTGCTTCAATTTTTTGCAGTTTTAAAAGATTATGCTATCTCCGGCAAACTTGGCCGTAATTATGCACAACGTGAACAACTACGCACATTGTAAGGGAAACATTATTATGAAATTGTGTCGATTCTTCATATTAACGTTTCCGTTAATACTAAGAAGCGAGACAATTTCTTTTTTAATCGACAAAAATTACGAAACTCCATGCCATAGTCAATACACTATGTACAGGTTGATTCTCTCTACGCATATTTTTCCATAAATGAGATTGCAATTTTCGTGTTATTCATTTACGGAATTTACAATTCTGCCCAAGTTACTCCATAATAAAAGAAAACGTATAGCAAAATGTGGAGATGACGTAAAAAGGACAGTGATATCCTGAATTGAGTGTAATAATTGATATTTTGAACCCTTTTTTCTGCAACAATTCGCAAAATATAGTATAATTGTACGCATCTTTTAATATCATTGATGAAAAACACTTGTCAATTTCGGGTGCTAAAATGTAGGAATACTAAACAGAAGAAATGACTACCTATATATTTATTACTGTTCTACGAAATTAATAATACGTGTGATTTTGAGACAATAACGTTTTTTTCACAAGGGGCGTATGCTCATCGGGTACTATTTCCGTGAAACTATTTTGGCCTGAATTTCTCACTTTATACACTCCTATACATCAAGTACAATAATAATTACTTTCAAATCAATAAATATTTGCCAATGGAATGATCAACAACTATACGGCGCCAGGTGTAATAGTGTATGATTTTGTCAAAACTCACATTACCACTGTGATTTTTTGTAAACAAAATTACACCAAGAAATTTCCATGGATAGATTTACACCCCGCTGCAATCCCGTGGACAAAACTAATACCATCAATATGATTCTGAGGACAAAATTATACCACCAATGTGATTCCAAGGACAAAATTATACCAATAATATGATTCGATGGACACAATTTCCCGCCAATGTGATTCCGTGGACAAAAATATGTCATCAATGTGATTCCGTGGACAACATTATACCCCTAATGTGATTCCGTGGACAAAAATATGCTATTAATGTGATTCCGTGGACAAACTTATACCACCAATGTGATTCGTGAACAAAATTATACCACCAATCTGATTCGGTGGACAGAATTATACCACCAACATGATTCCATGGACAAAACTTTACCACTAATAGCATATGATTCGATGGACAAAATCATATGACCAATGTAATTCCGTGGACAAAAACTGTGCCATCACTGGGATTCCGTGGACAAAATTATACCACCAATCTGATTCGATGGATAGAATTATACCACTAGCGAAATTCCGTTGACAAAATTATACGCTCCAAATCTGATTCCATAGACAAAAATATACCATCCAATGTGATTCCGTGGACAAAAATGTGCCATCACTGGGATTCCGTGGACAAAATTATACCACCAATCTGATTCGATGGATAGAATTATACCACTAGCGAAATTCCGTTGACAAAATTATACCTCCAATCTGATTCCATAGACAAAAATATACCATCAATGTGATTCCGTGGACAAAAAAGTACAATCGATCTGATTCCGTCGACAAAAAACTATACCACCAATCTGATTCCGCAAACAAAATCACACCATAAAGGGAATAAAACATGAAACAACAATATGAATAAAATGTAGTACACAAAACCTTGAAAAAATAAATAGCATCGACTAATGCTTGAGGCTTGCTTTACATGTAAGGATATTAAATCTCGTAAAAAGATCTCCTCATTAGCCGATGGTTTACATGGTTTAAAAACATTCAAATTAAAATCAAGAATCATACAAATTGTACATCAGAATCGTTAATACATAATGGATATATAGAATAATATAGAGAACCAAGAAAATGACAATAAAAGGCAATTCCACTCATAATAATAAACAATGACATACGGTATACAATGAAATGACTACTCCTAGTAAAAACAGACAAAATCATTTTAAAAAACTGAAACAAAATCAAAAAATAATTTGAAGATAAATCTTTCCTTCGAAATACGACCGACTGCTTTTGCGACTGCGATGGGTAAATAAAAGAGCTCAACATTAAATCCTTTCTTTGCGAATTCCGTGTCAAGCACTTTTGACGGCATGAAATTAGAACCAGCGTAATGGCAATGTTTATAAAACACCAGACGAATGAAAAACTTTCGGTGTTATGTGTGAGCCCTTCAAACAGTTTCTATAATAAGTTAAGTTTAAGTCGCTAAAAAAAAATGAATTCATCTCGAATAAAGAGCATGGAGGATAACAACTAGCCTTACCTGTTCTCAGTATTTTGTCCTCCTTTCTGTACGTTTTCACCGCGTTGTCTCCTTTCCACCTCCATGTTTCAACTCTGGAACCCGACCCTGTTTAAAGTTCCTGATTGCGTTGCACCAGTGACCAGTCTTCTGTAACCTTATATCCAAGTTATTTGTACACCTGACCTCTGAGTCCTAAATCCCCTAAAAATGCATTCTTATACGTTTCTGATACTTTCTGTGATGTATTGCTTCAAATCGGGGAAACTATTTCTTGACAGATGTACGTAAACATTATGACAAACGTTCTGCGAGGGGGTGGATAAACTACTTTGAAATTCGCTTTCGAATGGAATTTATAACTTAAGATCTGAAGTTTAATTAGCTCTCCTTGACTGTTCCGATTATAATTACCCGGTAATGGTCAATATTATTAGGCGAAATGAATGAAGTGTTAAATCAATGCATTTATACATTTGTCATTAACGTGGACAGTCACGCCGCCGGATATAATTCTAATGTGTTACGTTTTCTGGGGTCTATTTAGGCTAACCGAGAAGCCGTAACTAGGTTGAAAAACTGTTTGATTATTTAAATGCGTCACGATTAAGGGCTGCATAATCAATTTTTCACAGGACAACCCGTTTGATCAGATTTTCATTAGTTAAAGAAAGATAACTAAGACTTATGTGTTCAAAATAATACAGTGTTCACAGTTTGAATATTCTACATGTTTTCTATTTGTTTTTTTAAATATAATTTGTTTGCTCTAGTTATGTGTGTAACGATATTCAGGTTTCTAGACGCCCTGAAACTTTCACCTGCTGAAACAGACACCCCCCCCCTCCCTGGTGTAAAAGTCGTTCTGCATTGATTCCACTGGTATGGATTTCGAAACGGGTAAGCCCCGATCACTTGGTATTCATTTTTTAATGTATGTATGTATGTATGTATGTATGTATGTATGTATGGATGGATGGATGGATGGATGTACCGTATGTATGTATGTATGTATGTATGTATGTATGTATGTATGTATGCATGTATGATATGTATGTATGTAAATATGTATATATGTATGGATTGATTGATTGATTGATTGATTGATTGATTGATTGATTGATTGATTGATTGATTGATTGATTGATCGATTGATTGATTGTTTGATTGATTAGTTAATTAATTGAGTAATCGATTGACTTGAATTTTTTTTTTTAACATTATGATTGATTATAAGATTTTTTGATGTGGTCTATCATTTGATACTAGTCTTCATGCAGCAATCTCATAGACAAGTGTTTCGATGATTGTGCTTGTGAAGACTGGCATGGCTTTAGTAATGAATGTATGGAAAGCGATCATAACTGACAAAATGCACGTTTGGAGCCTACTGGGATTTTACCGTGGACAAAAATTATACCACAAATCCTGATTCGTGGATAGAAGTTATCTCAAAGCGAATTCCGGGTTGACAAAAAGTTATCAACCTCCAATCCTGATTCCATAAGACAATAAATATACATACACTGTGATTCGTGGACAAAAAATCGTTGTCCATTCACTGTGATTCCGTGACTAAAAATTAGTTCACCACGCCAACTGAATTCAGATGATACGAATTATACAACTAGCGGAAATTCCGAGATTGACAAGAGATAATAAGTACCTCACACGACTCGTTGCATTCCATAAGACCAAATAATTATTACATCAAATGTGATTTACCGTGACAAAAGTACAATCGATTCTGATTCGTCGAACAAAAAACTATAACCACAACAATCTGATTCCGCAGAACGAAAATCGGACACCATAAAAGGGAATCAAAACCATGACAACAACATTATTGATAAAATGTAGTCAACAAAACCTATTAAAAAATTAAATAGCATCGACTTAATGAGGCTTTGCTAAGCATGTAAGGATATTAAGAATCTACCGTATAAAAAGCATTCTCCTCATTAGCAGATGGTTCACATGGTTTCTAAAAAATCATTCAAGATTAAAATCAAGAATCCATACAAATTGACATCAGTAATCATTCCTAAACATAATGGATATAAAGAATAATATAGAGAACCAAGAAAATGAAAATAAAGGCAATTCAGCTAATATCAAAATACTGAATGACATCGGTATATACAATGAAGATGACTTACTCCTAGTAAAAAGATAAAATCATTTTAAAAAACTGCAACAAAATGCAAAATAATTTGAAATAAATCTTTTCACTGTCGAAATACCCCGACTGTGCTTTTGGCGACTGCGATGGATAAATAAGAGTCAACATGTACAATCATTTCTGTGTCGAAATTCCGTGTCAAGGACACTTTTTGACGGCTATGAAATTAGAAACAGTGCGTGATGGCATGTTTATTAAAACACCTGATACGAAATGAAAACTATTCGGTGTTATGTGTGAGCCCTTCACAACTAGTTTCTAGTAAAAGTTAAGTTTAAGTCGCTACAAAAATGAATTCATCTCGAATAAAGAGCATGGAGTGATAAACAACTCAGCCTTACCTGCTTCTCAGTATTTGTCCTCCTTTCTGCTTACAGTTTTTCACGTGCGTTGTCTCCTTATCCACCTCCATGTGTCAATCTGAACACGACCCTGAAAACGACTGTTTAAAGCTTCTCTGATGCGTGTGCACCAGTGATCCGTCTTCTGTAACCGTTATATCATAGTTATTTGCTACACCTGACTCTGAGTCCTAAATCCCTAAAAATCATTCTCTATACGATGTCTGATACTTTCTTGTGATGATCGTTCAAATCGGGGAAACTATTTTTGCAGATGAGTAAAACATATAATGACAAACGTTCTTGCGACGGGGGAGTGGAT
>JZLH01S0620411.1:51849-62137 GCA_001188425.1 Eucidaris tribuloides
CTGATCAAAGATGCATCGTTTGGATATGCCTGATTGCGAATATAGATAAACAACTGACTTCCCCTGCACATACAATATAAGAGTTTGCAAGAGGTCTAGAGTTATAAATGGGTAACGACAAGAAAGAATTTAAAACGCAGCAGAAGAGTGGCCCGAGTATATATATATTAAAAGTAAGGAGGGTGCCTAGATAGAGGATTGGAGATATAGACCATTACAGTGGCGACCGTGAAAGTATCGTCACGTTGCCGAACGCGTGCCAAACGTGAGTCACAGAACGAATTTTCTTTTCAATAAACCCCCCAATGCACTACATATTTGCTACGACTGGATTTGGCGTTTCGTCGCGTTTTGAATCCATCGTGTTCAAGGAACGCGTTTGGAAACTGGTGACGATACCTTATTCGTCGCCACTGTATTTCTCTAGAAGTAGATGTTTTATGCAAACTTTGATTTGAGTTGCATTTTGTTATTTTTCAAAAAAATGTGAGGCAACCTGGGTTCCGTAACTTGCCACCGCTTTCTTAATGCAACCAAATACATGTATAATGTGACCTGTCACCACGATAAGCGCCCACATCTTATGAAACTATCAACATTAATGCTTCGAGTGAAGAATATAAATATTCAAACTTTGGTCACATGTGAGGGTTATACAGAGGTTGATTTTTTTAGGACACTTTACTGTCATGCTTTAATGTCAATATGTTACTAATATTTGGCACTTTCCTATGGGCTTGTGCCGACTTTATCAGGGTAATCCTGGTGACTCAGGTAATCATTTATCATATCCCGCGGGGGGGGCAGCTTAGTATAATTGTGTGATACGTATGTGCCGCGGGTTGAGACGCCTAATTTTACCGCAAATTTCCGTTCCAGAGCATCTTCAATTTAGATAGTAGTCACAGAAAATAATTGATTTTTTGCCAGTTCCAGAGACCCCAAATTTAGCCGTTTTCCGCTTCTCTGATTTCGCTCGGCCGCAACGCTTCTGCAGCGCGGCGCGGGCCGAGCCGGAACATTGCCCGTTCGAGCACGGCAAGCTCCACAGGCGCGCCGGAGCTACGCCGCTATGCAGTCTCCAGAGGCTATATAGCATTTTTGTAGGTTTCAGAGAGGCCTTTAGCTCCAGTCCAAGATCTCCTCCATTATTTCCCTCAAACCCGTTCCAGAGCGCCCGTGGATTTGCGATATTCCTTCGTGGCATGCGCGGCACATAGGGATCACTTTGTGTAAGTCGAGTCGCCCCCCCCCCCCCGATCATATTATGGTGGTATATACTCTAAGATTATTCATATGATTCTAATTTGACACCAGAGAAACAGGCAGTGGGCCAACACTTCCCCATGACATCTCAAGTTGTAATAGATAATGATACTCAAAACAGACTAAGTGATCCCATTTTACCCTTCTATTACCGAGGATTGAAACTATGACAAGATTGAGCTTCTATATTTATCATCTATTTAGGAGTACAGACTCTAAACTGGGCTCTTAAAGACACTAGACTATAACAGTTGCTGAAAACCCGTTTTATAAAAGAATGTCAACTTTGCCTATTCTTTGTTTACAATGATGGATTTAAAATAATATACTACCTAGAACACAAAAAGTTAACGATTAGTTAGACTGGTCCATTTGCCTAAATATATGTAGAATAAAAATGTGCACATGAATATTCCTAAGCTGATGAAATTCTGCAACACAGCAGTGCTTGTCAGGGGCAACAGTTGAATCGCGTCTCTCAATATTTTTTATTTTTTTTTTACTGTCAATTTAATTCAGTGCATTCAGTGTGGTTATTTAGACCTTAGCAAAACTATTCGAGTTACGACATGCGGGAATCATGTAGCCTGCACTCATTTCTCTAAAAAACAAAATTGGAAATATTCGTGATACGACGCATTTCATTCCCTTTTGTCGCATACAACACCATCTTCTGCGCTAGCCGTATCTATCTGTGATGTGCAGAGACAAGCAATAACCGTACTCTTTTCACAAACTCTGCTTATAAGATTTGTCATTATTTGGAGTATGAAATAACGAATTCAATGGTGTTCCTCCTCCTCATAGACAATGTCGCCTCAATTTTTGATGTTAAAATGTTTTTCATCTGGACGAAATGATTTAGGCGTTCCTTTTAGAGGCAATGTACTTGTTATGGGAATAATGAGAACGTGTTTTTGATCTGTAATTTTCTAAACATGGGTCATTACTTCCTGAACAATAGAGGGGAATATGGAATATGCACTCAAGAACTCTTAATCTGCTTACATAATGAATTTTATATAATTAGTATAGTATTGAAAAATTTACCCTCAGTTGAATTTCTTTATTGTCTCCTGTTTTCATTCTTCTTATACAAACCAGTTTTAACTAAAACATAACATTACATACAAACGTATAGTATTACTTTAATTGTAGTCTCTGTCGTGATACACTATGCGTGAAATATAAAGATACATCACACAGCCCTTAAGCAATCAAGATATTGAAGGACACTTCGTTGGTAGAGAGAAATGTGATGTGGGAGAATTCACTACACAGGGCATGCTAGACATCAAATACAAATATAATACACAAGCAAGATCGCAAGCTACCACTGAGACGCAATTTGATATGATAGATTTAAATAATTAATGGTGAGATTCCCCTCTGCGTGCCGGCTCGATTAAAGGCGCCTACTCGCTTCTTTATAGACCTATCCGCGCCTCTGCAAAAGTATTACATCGCAACTCGTATTTGAATAGGTATTAGTGGTGATTTTGTTTTTAGGATATTATGGGGCGTGGGTTACGAGGGTGGCAGCGCTCGCCCGAGCAAGAGCTCTCCTGCTAGTGTTGTATTCGAAAGCATTGCCGGCGGGATTCGCTTGCCTTCTCCGCACGTGGATAATTATGCCCTCGGAGCAGTCAGGTGCCTGAATAGGCAAGCGCGCGTATTTGAAATTTTGATCTTTTACCTCAAAGGAACGTGTCCTATTCTTTATTTTCTCTGATAGCGCACAGTAATGTCTCACACTAAATATTGCACAGTATTTCCTACGACAATTTTATGACTGACCTACAATCTCTCGTATTACGCGCGGAAATATGGATATGAAAATCAATTGCACAACTAGAGAAGTCTTATTACACATCTCAGAAGCGAGTCCCTGGACGTTTCGAAGAATAAGTCTGGGAATCTGTTTTTGTTTTCTTCTTCTTCTCTTTCTTTCTTCTCGTTTTTTTAGTACGGAAGGTGGGTTGGCATTGAGCTAGAATAAATTAGAAGAAATGAGAAGCATATGCATAAAACAGCTCGAAGAGTAAGGCAGACTAAAGTCACTGGTAAATCTAAGAAAGTGAAGGTGACGTTGCAAGTACACGAAGTATAAAGAGAGTGGAAGAGCCGACTTGTTTCTTGTCTCTGCTCACAGCCGTGGAGCTAAACGAGGCAGACTCGCGAAGGATGAGTAGCTCTTAGTATCTTGTGTAAACTACTAACATTATAAATAGACGTCACATATGGTAACTCACTCACAACTTACAACTAACATACACAATGTTAGTATATCACCTAAATATTTAGAGAAATTGCGTTAACATAATGCACCCACGCACCTCAAACAAAAAGTTTTGCTTTTCAGTAGCATACTCATAGAGTGTGTACCGCAGTACAAATAGTCTACTTCGAATCTTTGAAACAGCGGTGAACAGTAATCATTTTCCTGTTATAATACAGAAAATCATATTTCGACATCTAGTTGACTAAAACAGGCTTGTCTACTTGTGTGTATCTCTAATATGTCTTGAACACAAAAGTTGTACATTTCACGATCATGGTGTAATACTCCTCTCTGTGAACTCTCATTCTCAGATTCTTCCTTTCTCTGGTAACGCCCGTACAAATATTTTCCTTGTCGAATGTACATCTCTCTGTATTCTCTCTTAATGGTTTCCATGTCATTAAAATACTTGCTATCAGATCAGTGAATATTTGCGTTAACGTGAGGCAGAATACAATATAGCTAATATGTTTCATGATTTTTGCCTCGTGTGGTAGCTGGCTGAAATCATAATTGTACACGCAATGGATATACTTTATGTAATGCCTCATGCTTGAGCCGCTATAGACCAGAACTCTTAGCATGTTCCATGTATCCAGTTTTGCATTATATCTTTTACACCGTTTGTTCTAGAGGCATTTTTTATTTCTCCCAATCACTGCTTTGCAGATGTGAAACTATTTCAATAATATCCATATCTCTTATCTGATATTGTTAGGCTCTTATTTTGGGTTTTTTGTACTTACATCCTATGGACTAGTAATAATCTCTCTAAGATCGCTTCTATCATTTGCGTTTGTGGATGCATACCGTAATTTCAATGTTGGTATAATAGTCAGCCATTCGCAAGAGACACCTCACAGTTACAAAATAACGGTCTCATTATGTCAGCACATCACTACACACATCACAACACACACAGCTAATACCAAACCCTAATAAACGAAACTACGATCAATCTAACTCGACTCCTGCCTCTCAAACGCATCTCTTATTACACCAAATTAGCAGCTGCATCTCCCACATTATCTACAGAGAGCCCACCGGGGTGCACCATCATACAGCGGACCACAACACCAGCAACACATATTTCATTCGAACCACACCCGACAAACCAAGCTCAACCCCATTACGACACAAACACACAACCACACATCACGATACCCGCACAGGTCGTCCCCGATTTCCATTCAACAACATGACACTCATTACAATCAACTTCTCACACGCATGCTTACGACCCAATACAGCACACAACTCCCAACTCCAACAGTCACACTCACACATACCAACACTATACTCAGACTTTACACTCCACAGCGGTCGCCCTCATCAGAGAAACACACCACACACTAACAGCAATTACATACTTCACAATAACAGCCAACCCACCATCAAGTCTTAGTACTGCCCGTAGCGAAATCAACTTGATTTACCTCACGCTTGGGACAACACTGTTGTGTCTAGTCCCCCTTGACCCAAGATAGTAGCTTGAATTTTGCCAAGTTAAGTGATATATGTCATGAGAGATCAGGTTGCCCCGGTTTTTTATATACTATCATAATTGTCGCTCAACTGCTCACTTTTACCCTTGTCAATTTTTTTCCTGAGGTTATCACAACTTTGAAATACATGTTCTAGTAGTTCCTTACGCTTGTTATATGACCGGTTGACTACCTCCTCATTTTAAGCTGATTACAAACACGTGGTTTATGTGTGACGACTTCTTAACACGCTCTCATCGTAGTGTTGCTGGGCCTCGAGGGTAGGGGTCCACAAACCTCACTGAATCGTCCTCCCGACCTGGCCGTCCGTACTGAACTCCTTCACGTTAGACCCTCTTTCCGCGTTCGATAGTCAGCTTATATCGCATAATAATACACATTGCTTTTAAATCATATGTGTCTACAGTTACCGAACCACATGCATTGGCTTTCAGTACCAAGCGCGTTATTGTGATGTTATCATCGATAACTGTGGAATACTCCTTCATCTTATTTCAAAACTTCTATACTTTAATAGTATTTTAGCTAGGATTTATTGTGGGGGGAGAAATTATATAGCTGCTTCGAAGTGTTCTGTGATGAATATTTTGTCAAGAACTAGGCTGTCACTGTTGCGGACATCGGCGTCGAATCAGGTGGCGCTCTGACGTTTTAAATCACACTCGCTCGTAAAGAGATTGTTAACACTGCAGTTTGAACCCTGGTGAGAATTTGGTCGCAATTCTGAGAGTCTCCTCATATGAGTGATTACAGTTTGTAATATGAAAATCAGTTGTTGCACATTGAAATCTACGAACTATGTGACTATTGATGATACATATAGTCTCGTATTCAGTCTCTTTCCCATTGTTCTTCACCATCATCAGGTACAGTGTATGGAATTGCGTTTGTTAGTAGCCCAAGAGACAGCTATATAAAGCTGATTTTTACAGCAGTGATCTTCTTCATTAGGTACTCTCTTGACGGCTTGCAGCTGATAGTAATCATGACATCATGAACTCAATAATTACTTATTTTCTCGCAGAAATTTAGATTCAGTGTTACAGTGAATGTCTTGTGCTCGTATGCCGAGGATCTTGTTTCATAGTATGGGGGGCGTGCTCATTCGCTTCCAAGGGTTGTGCTGGCCTTATTTATGATCAAGGATCTATCATATATGTCCGTCCGCAAAATTAAGTACGCGCGCACAACCACATAAATTTTTCGAAGGCATTAATGCTGAAGTTTGTGTTTTCATCGTGTGTTTGTGTGTTGGTTGTGCGCTGGGTTGTATTAGGATCGCGCGCGTATGTGTGTCTGTGTCGGTGCGTGCGTACGCACGCGACAGCGCGTGTGTGTGTTTGTTGTGTGGTGTGCTTGTCGGGTGTGTTGTGTGTGTGTGTGTGGTTTGCTGAGTAGAAAACTTGTGTCCCGTGTGTGTGTGTGTCATGCAATGTATCTGTGTGGTGCTCTGGTCTCTGTATGTGATGATCCGCTAATGTGGTGGATTGTGATTCAGGTGTGTGTGTATAGATGGTAACGGCTCAGCGCATCGCTGCCGTACGATTATGGGGGAAGTTTTGATTTGTCATTGAATTAGATGTCTGCAAACAGAGTGGTTACGGAGCTTCGCTGGTACAATAGCCTACATTTGTGGGTAAAAACATGCTATAGAATTAACATTGTGTGGGAGGTAATTGCTCGCAGTGCGGATGGTCCCTTACAGGGTACCCCCCAAGAAAAGCCTAGAATTATGATATCACGTGACAGTGTACGTACTAGTAAAACGACACACTGAGGTGACATTAATGCAAAAATTAGGAAAAACCCCAGAATGTTAATTTGTTATGTTGTGTGATTTGTGTAGCTTGTGGTGTATATTTGTTTGTGTTTTGAAATTTAGGTACAGGGACTTAATTATGGATCGGTCAACTCTGTATTTACATAATTTGTAGGATTAGACATTGTGGCCGTATTTATGAGGTCAGAATTAATCCTCACAATGTCAGATAATATACTTTCCACTTACTCCCACTAATGCAACTACTCCCCAACAGTGTTACTGCTATTGTGAATATGTGTGTCAAAAAGACTTATTGAGTTCGGTCACTGAAAGTTAGCGCAGGTACATGTGTTCGTTAAAAACAATAGACCCTTTTGCGACTTATATACGGGCTTCATAACTATCTTTACCTTGGGTAGGTAAACATTCATGTGATTTTATTGGTTTGGAAAAGATTGAAGCTTTGAACACCCACTTATAACTTGTTTTTCATTTTTGCTAAACTGTGCAGCCGCCGTTCATAATAGGGATATGAATCTTTTTATTTGAACTTTCATTAATAGTTACATGTTACTTGCATCTATATTTAATTTATATCTATATTTCTTACCATCTCATCATGGCTCTATATCACCGTACCTCGCGTAACATATTCTGTATCAAACTCTTTATGTCTGTGCAGATAATCGACTCGCTATACTTCGGTAATTGTTAGATCTCCCCTCGAATAGAGCTGTTATATTTATCTCAATTTACATCTTGATCATACTTAACTCTGTTAAACTGATATGTGAAATTAATTGTCTAATAATATTATTCCTGTGGGCTAAGACATTCTAGGCCTGGAAGAATTAACTCTCCAGTCCCGGCAGGCGCTCTTTCGTAAAATAGGCCGCATTTTGCTACATTCATCCGTGTCTAATATTCAATATTTGATTTCGAGATATAACACGCAAATTTCGCTGTAGCCCCAGCCTAGATCATAGGCTTCGTACACTATATTTCTTCCAAAATAAACCTTTCATACCTGTGACCTGTACTAATGGAATATTATGCCCTGAGCACATTAAATGCCAACAGACTTTTTATGAATGCATGTCAGACTTCCTGTCGTGATGCGTTATGCGCTCGCTTACGATCTTTCAAACCGTATCAGCATTGCGGTTTCCATACTATTTTAGTTCGTATCGTTAGATTGAAAGTTTGAGGAACGGTTTTTAATAACCCACTCTTTTATTTGAGTGGGGCGTCTCCCTCTTCAAGCTTTATATGTATGTCATATTCATGAAATGCGGATGGGTCGAAAGGTTCTTCATCAGATGCGAAACTCGAATATAAAGGTTCTGTGGATTCTGATTTTAAAAAAAAATGTGGGGCAAACTACTTTGAAATTCGCTTCCGAATGTGAATTTATAACTCAAGATCTGAAGTTTAATTAGCTCTCCTTGACTGTTCCGATTATAATTACCCGGTAATGGTCAATATTATTAGGCGAAATGAATGAAGTGTTAAATCAATGCATTTATACATTTGTCATTAACGTGGACAGTCACGCCGCCGGGTATAATTCTAATGTGTTACGTTTTCTGGGGTCTATTTAGGCTAACCGAGAAGTCGTAACTCGGTTGAAAAACTGTTTGAATTATACATATTTAAATGCGTCACGGTTAAGGGCTGCATAATCAATTTTTCACAGGACAACCCGTTTGATCAGATTTTCATCAGTTAAAGAAAGATAACTAAGACTTCAGTGTTCAAAATAATACAGTGTTTACAGTTTGAATATTCTACATGTTTTCTTTTTGTTTGTTTTTATATAATTTGTTTGCTCTAGTTATGTGTGTAACGATAGTCAGGTTTCTAGACGCCCTGAAACTTTCACCTGCTGAAACAGACACCACCCCCCCCCCCCCTCCCTGGTGGAAAAGTCGTTCTGCATTGATTCCACTGGTATAGATTTCGAAACGGGTAAGCCCCGATCACTTGGTATTCATTTTCTTTATGTATGTATGTATGTATGTATGTATGTATGTATGTATGGATGGATGGATGGATGGATGGATGGATGTACCGTATGTATGTATGTATGTATGTATGTATGCATGTATGATATGTATGTATGCATGTAAATATGTATATATGTATGGATTGATTGAGTGATTGATTGATTGATTGATTGATTGATTGATTGATTGATTGATTGATTGATTGATTGATTAGTTAATTAATTGAGTAATCGATTGACTGATTTTTTTTTACATTATGATTGATTATAAGATTTTTTGATGTGGTCTATCATTTGATACTAGTCTTCATGCAGCAATCTCATAGACAAGTGTTTCGATGATTGTGCTTGTGAAGACTGGCATGGCTTTAGTAATGAATGTATGGAAAGGGATCATAACTGACAAAATGCACGTTTGGAGCCTGTGGAATAGATAACAACTCTTCCCTGCATCAATAGAGGTTGAAGAGGATAGAGTTATAAAATGGGTACATGGACAAAGAAATTAAAACGCATGCAGAAGAGTGGCCCGATGTATATATATATAAAAGGAAAGGAGGTGCCTAGATAGAGGATTGGAGATATCAGACCATCTACAGTGGCGACCGAAAGTATCGTCACGTTCCGAACGCGTGCAAACGTGATCACAGAAACGAATTTCTTTTCAATAAACGCAATGCACACATTTGCTACGCTGGATTTGCGTTTCGTCGCGTTTGAACATCGTTTCAAGGAACGCGTTTGGATCGTGACGATACTTTCGGTCGCCACTGTATTTCTCTAGAAGTTAGTGTTTATGCCAAACTTTGATTTGGAGTTGCATTTTGTTTTTTTCAAAAAATGTGAGGCATACCTGGGTTCCGTAACTGCACCCTTTCTTTAATGACACCAAATACAGTATATGTGACCTGTCACCACGATAAGGTCCCACATCTTATGAAACATCAACAAATGCTTCGGTGAAAAATATAAATATTCAAACTTTTGTCACATGTGAGGGTTATACGAGGTTTGATTTTTTAGGACACTTTACTGTCATGCTTTATGTCATATTTACAATATTTGGCACTTTCCCTATGTGGCTTGTGCGACTTTATCAGGGTATCCTGGTGACAGGTAACATATATCATATCCCGGGGGGGGGCACTTAGTATAATTGTGTGATACGTATGTGCCGCGGTTGAGACCCCTATTTTCAGCCCAAATTTCCGTTCCAGAGCATCTCAATTTTAGAAGTCACAGAAAAAAATTGATTTTTCCAGTTCCAGAGACCCCCAAATTTGCCGTTTCGCTTCTGATTTTTCGCTCGGCCGCAACGCTTCGCGGCGCGGCGCGGCCGAGCCGGAGCATTGCCCTTTCAGCACGGCGCTCCAAAGGTGCGCCGGAGCTACGCCGCTGTGCAGTTCCAGAGCATAGCATTTTGAGGTTTTCAGAAGCCTTTGCTCCAGTTCCAGAGACCCTCATTTTTC
>JZLH01S0620411.1:119128-129739 GCA_001188425.1 Eucidaris tribuloides
TTCGGGAGGGGGATATGGAAGGAGTTAATTTTCACGCCGCACGGTGGCTCATCCGTTAATTCTTCTACACGCTGAATTGGTTATTTTGAGGGAAAATTTCGGTTAGTGGTTTTGTCATAATGAAAATAGTTCATGTATGCTCAATAGAAACTAGTCTCTAATTTTTTGTGTCTCTGTGCAAATGTTGAAGGAAAATATTAATTATTACGATGTGTGTAATTTAATTGTACTAATGTGCACAGGAGACTCTTTAGCATGCTAAGGTTAATAATACTTTCTGCCGAAATACTGTATGTTTCAAAATAGAAACATTACCCACTGCCTCACAACTGGCCACATTTTAAACAATGTAGTTAAAACCAGGCTTACTTGCTTGCTTCATCATCTATTCCATGCGTACAGGAAACAATAGAGGCCCAATGCGCCTAAAAGGATCAATTAAAATATTTCACAAATTAGACCAATACGCTTATTCATTTTTTTTTGAGTTTACTGTAGTAGTAGGCATTTAATATTTGGCTTCAAGGGCGTAGGGTCAGACATCAGATATCATAAAAAACACATAGAATTTACATAATATAATATACTTATCGATGAAGGCTCGCTCCACAGAGTTAGACAACGGGGAAGGTTGGCAATCAGTTTGGGGCATCGTTGTCTGTGTCTGTTCGTATCATGGGTTGGTATTCATATATTAGTCACCACACTAAACTCTAACATGCCTTTTATGTTATTAACAACCCCCACTCTTTTTACTCCGATATAGTACTACGGCCCTAGACAATATTCGGATCACTAGTTGTTGTCTTCACCATGTCGACCTAATGTGGCAGTTAATTTTTTATAGTTTTTTGTTTCTTGAATCCAAATATCAGCCACCCAATGATAAAATATTAACTCGCTTCCATATATAGGGAAAGTCGAGGACAGTTGAACTAAATGTTCCTAAAGGTTCAACGTGATTGAGCTATTAGTGCTATTTCATCTTTCCTTTGAACACGATTTGCTTGGGATGTTAACAAAACTTTCGGAATAGTCCTTGTAGGGAAAGGGATTAATATTCTTCAAGTAGAACATTATGACTGGCAACATGCACAGATGCCAAGTATTGATCGTGTCCTGCGTATTCACGATCTTTCTACCTCACCCTTGGATTTCTTTCGTGTTTTTTTTTTGTTTCTTCTTCTTTCTTCTTCTTCTTCTTCTTCTTCTTTTCTTCTTCTACCTTCTTTTTTTCTTCGAAAGTATACGGTTCGGAATATCTTGTTCACAATTCTTTTGTGTATAGTGTGGATATAAGGAGTATGCAAACACCAAGTTGTAACATATAAGCTAAGGTATCTGATGAGATAATGATTATAAGAAGTCAAGAACAATTATGTAATTTACCCCCACGTCGCGTCGCGTTGACTGGAACGCGACCTTTCGTCCAAAGCCCCCCGGTTTAGCCGAAAGGGTGTGTTTTATGATAATAATAAATATAGGGTTTATTTTCAGTGTTTATTTATGTTCAAATAAACAAAACTGTTTTATAGAATTTTTTGTCAAACATTGCCAATTTGCACGTAAAATAGTGGATTTTCTATCATTTAAAGCATTGCCAATTTGAGGATTTCTTATTTCTTTTGGAAAAAAAAATCCTGCGATTGACTCGTTCGTTGCACTTTCAGGTGGATGGGTTAAATAATGATACTCGTTGATTCCCCCTGATCTGATATGATAGACGGGCACTTTTTAAATTTTTTATTGGGGGGGGGGTGTAAAAATGAGTTCTGGTAATGCATGCTTCAAAATTTAGCTTTTTCATCATTTGTAATAACAACAAACAAAAAAGACGAGTGATATGTGAAATTAACATAGGAACAGAAAACATCAGAGGTAACAAAATAGTCATTGTGCGTATAAACAATATAAATAGGGGGAGGTAACATTTGGAATAAGAAAACAAAAATCCATGAAAGAAATTTTCCGAGGGCTGATGCTCTTGTCAAAAACATTAGTTTAAAGTCCATATTTAAAACAAAGAATAAAAAAGATGTGCTTACAGTAAAAAATAAACATTGTGGATTTTGCTCGTAATTACAGGAGAGAACAATTCAAGTCGGATAGCTTCAGGGTCCTGCATGGACCCGCCCGCACTTCGCGCTTCGTGCTTGCTATATGCGCAAAAACTTTTTTGCCCGCCCTTTTTGAAAATTCTGGATCCTCCCTTGCTTTACAAACCAACTACAGTGACAGGATTCACCCAGAGAAACTCAAATATGACCTTTAAACTACATATCTCAGCAAATTCCAATTCAGTATGAACCAGAAAAAGATGATAGGGGAGAATGAGACAGTTCGTTTTCATTGACAGATTAGAAATATTTTACCATGCATTTCAAAACAAGCATGTTCTTTATTTAAAAGATACCAGTAAGGAATTGAACATTGCGCTTGTTCCTATGAACCACTCTACCGGAAACAGTATTGACTGCAGGCCGTAAAATAATGGATATTTATGAAAATTATGTTGATATACATTCAGAGTATACTGATCATACGCAATCACAAAAGCATCAACCAAGAGATGTTCAAACTTCGTACCTCAGCAACATAAGACTTCATGCAGAGGAAATTTGGGGAAAGCCGGGAGGGGATATGGAAGGAGTTAATTTTAACCCACTCCTCACCGTTAACTCTCTACACGCTGAATTTATTTTGAGAGAAATTTCGCTTAGGTTTTTGTCGTAATGAAAATAGTTATTTATCTAAAGCAAACTAGCTATTTTTGGTGTCTCCTGTGCAAATGTGAAGAAAAAAAATAATTATTACGATTGTTCAATTTAATTGTACTAATGTGCACATGAGACTTTTTAGCATGCTAAGGGTTAAAAAATACTTCTACAGAAATATTGTATGTTCAAATAGAAAATTATCCACTGCGCAACTCTTACATTTTGAACAATGTATTTAACACCACTTACTTGCTTGTTCATCATTATCCATGGTACAGGAAACAATAGAGGCAATAGCCTAAAAGATAATTGAAATATTTCACAAATTAGACAATACGCTTTCAACTTTTTTAGTTTACTGGGTATAGTATTTAATATTTGGCTTAACTGGTCAGACAACGATCTCAAAACACATAGAAATATACTACATGAACGCTCTCCACCGATTGCCAACGATATAGGGTTGGCATCGTTGGCATCGTTGGTCTGTTGGTATCGTTGGAAAAATGCCCCACTCGTTTTTATGGAATGCCATTATAGTACACCCTAGACAATAACTGTCTTGTCTTCACCATGTGACCTATGGGTATTTTTTTTCTTGAATCCAAAACCACCCAATGTAATATAAATGTTCAATTTAGAAGTCGAAGGACTAAATGTTCCAAAGGTTCAAGTGATTGAGCTATTAGTGCTATTTTCATCTTCTTTGAACACATGCTTGGATTTAACAAACTTGCGGAATAGTCCTTGTAGGGAAAGGGATTAATATTCTTCAAGTAGAACATCTACTGGCAACATGCACAGATGCCAAGTATTGTCGTGCCTGCGTATCACGATCTTCTCCCTCACTCTTTTGGTTTTCTTTGGGTTTTTTTTTTTTCTTCTTCTTCTTCTTCTTCTTCTTCTTCTTCTTCTTCTTCTTCTTCTTCTTCTTCTACCTTCTTTCTTCTTCTTCGAAAGTATTACGGTCGAACATCTTGTTCACATTTCGTTTTGTGTATAGTGTGGATATAATAGTATGCAAACACCAAGTGTAAACATATAGTAAATGTATGTGATAGATAATAAGACAATTATGTAATTTACCTTTTTTTCTTTCCGTTTCATCTTTGATTGATCCCTTTCTTCACTGTGATTCCTGTGTTTAAATACAATGTTTGTACAAACAAAACAATATACATTAATGCACAAAATTGCGCATTGTTCGTACAATATATGACATCATTTATGTCTTAGTTTACTTCTGAAGGGCGTGTCTGTGTGATTTAATCGGAAATATTGGCTGTTCGGAAATGCACAAAATACAAATCGTTTAGGCCGTGTCAGTTCAGCAGCATTATTGAAGTGTTCATTAGTTTATAGATACTTTATAGGTACTTTGAGACCAATTCCTGGAGATATTAGAATAAAAATCATTTCTCAATCTTGAAAGAAAATACATAACAACACGAAATATGAAATCACATGCACATGAATAATACAATTACAAATTTATGTAACATAACGGAAGGACGGACGCTTATTATCATCATCATTATCATCACCATCATCACCATCATCATCATCATCATCATCATCATCATCATCATCATCATCATGACATTATGGACGCACTGACAAAGCGACAGACGGACGACCGGACAACCCGAAAACATGCCTCCGGTACCTTTAAAGCGTACGGAACTTAACCAAAAAAAATAATAATGCCCAATATTTCCGGAAACACACAAGAATTAATCACACATGTATAGGAGAATTAGAGATTAATCTAAATCCTACCCTATCTTCTTTCTTTTCCTCAACTCATCTGACTGAATTATCATTTTCCCTTTAAATAAATCCGGGAAAATATATGTATCAACATCGATCCATCAGTATAATGTTTTTTTTTTTTTTCATTTCTATAACTAAATATAAACTGCACCTCTTTCAATAGTTTTAACATACTTCCCATATGTTTCATGAATCTCTCATCCGTGCATGAAAAGTGTACCTAGATCGACAAATATTGTTAGTATGATTCCATGATATATTTCTGTGTGTTATGTGTGTGAAACAATCACATAATTCAGCTAAAACCCAAAGCTAATTTAGATAAAGCAATATGGCATTACAGGTAGATTGCTGATTCTACTGACAGAGCCTTCTGTCAGTAGAATGTGTGAAATTGGAATCCAGGCATTATTTCCATTTGCATGAGTAGGCCCAACAGCTTTTATATTTCACCAACTCAGTTTATTGTAACTTAACTGTCACGTCTTTTGCGTGTGTATATGTTTTGTGTTATAACTAGAGTTGTATGCACAGATTAAGGTACGCACGACCATTAATTCCCATACAAAAGCAAGTCCCAAAGTAAAGATTTGGATAAGTGTTGTCTTTGTATCAATACACTAGGCTGAACATAATAGGTAGTATTGCGCCTTTCCGTTTTGTTGTATAGTCACCTAGATATCAGGCGGTAAACAATATGCAGATTTTATCACCCTGCAGAAAAAAAGAGCAAGATCAGATGCCAGTAATGCTGGTGACAGACTGCATGTTGATTTGTATCACTGTTGATGTGGATGTCTGTTCCACTAGGTTGCATTGGCTGTCGCTTTCATTATTTAGCATAATATCATCCCGGCTTATAAACATGCATTAAAATTAAACATTATTTAGAAAAAGGGTCAGAGAAGAATATCTAGCTAGCGACACTCATATTTCTGCTCGTTTACCTCTCACACTCCAACAAATTTACCTTCAAATAAAAGTTATTCTACAACGACGTTGAGACTCCAGAGAATAGACTAGAATCTAACGTTACGTAGATAAAGTGCATATACAGTAAAGCTCAAGTACGGTCTGACAAATTTTGAAGGTGCCTTGTAAATTAGGCCCCATGAGAAAACGCGATTCAAAGTGCACGCCAATATGGATTTTTGCGTTCTTTCGCATTTTACATATGGCCATACCTGAAATCATATAAACCCGACTTTCAGAGGATTCAAGCTACCAATAGTCACAAGGGCAGTAGCAGTTGCGCATGTATTCTTCACGTTTGCTGCGCGTTAATACTGCCTAGTACTCAAATTTTTCGGCTTGTGGCAGTGTTTTCAAAGTGTTTTAAAGTAATTATCCATCTAGATTTCTAACCATTTCTTGGCTATGCTGCCCCAACAAAATGCTCAAATTGCGAATTTTAGCGTTTTTCCCACTTGAATATGTTGGCATGTCAATTTGGCATCGTTTTGAAGAATCGGGAAAACCTGGCCAAAACACATGGCAGGGCGTACTCGGCTGTTTGGACATCCGGGAGTTCCACATTCGGTGGAGGTGAACAGGCGAGTTGCACTTTTAGGGTAGGTGGAACACTAAACTTGAGAAAATCCAGGGCGTGAATGCAAAAAAAAAAAAAATTGCAAATTCCTTTTTGCCTATTAGTGTGCAACTACTTTGCTCTGCGGCCGGGTGCACCCCCCCCCAGCCTACGCCCTTGACAGGTACATCCGACGCTCTACGAAACAAACGTAATTTGAGAGCTAACAGTTTTGTCTCTCTTTTGTACGCTGTTAAAAATTAAACAATCTCAATCAATCCGAATATTGAGATTTGGATTGAACGGATGATTATCATTTATTTTAAATTGAATGCGATGAACGTTCAATGATCTTATCCAGGCTTTCCCAAGAATTTGTAAATGTTGAACTTCCATACTGTTAGCGAGATAATGTACGTCACAGGCTGTAAAGTCAGGGGATTGTGGGATATTCTCCCCCCCCCCCCCACACACACACACACTCTTTCGAGGAGGGGCGGTGGCCTTACATCATCCCCATTTTCAAAGAAAAAAATATTTTTATTTAATAACAGTTGCAGATATCGTGAGAATTTATCCTGAATGCCTTTTCAAGTGGCTTTAAGATCGCCTCCATTTTCATTCTTTAAAAAATATAAACGCTCCTGCGTTCAGCGCTTTCGCTCCCTCGCTTGCCACTTTCCCTCAATAATTTAGAACATTTCGGGCCCCAGAAATTCCGGCGTATTGTTCTTGTTTTAAAGGTATTCTCCACTGCATGATTATATAGTTATGATCAACCATTTTGAAAATGGTAGTTCCGCTACTTCTTAAAAAGTATATTTAGGCCCTATCTCAAAATTGTTTGGTTTTAGAATGTAGCATATATACTGCAGACAGAAACAAGCTAATCTCAAATTGCCCGAATAAAAGTACACTGTCGTTACTGTGGTGAGGAGGGATTAGGATATAATTCCAACCACTTTTTAGGAAGGGCACATGATTCTGTACAACAAAAAAAAAAAAAAAAAAAAATAAAAAAAAAAAAAAAAAAAAATAAAAAAAAAAAAAAAAAAAAAAAAAAAAAAAAAAAAAAAAAATATATTACTCTCACTTTCGATAAAAAAAAATGTTTTTTGTGATTTATTCAACCTTCCATTATTGCAAAACATTTTAAAAATTGGTGAAGATATTGTTTTCTGAATATTCCCGATGTTTCCTCGATTTTTATACATCCTGATACATCAGATACATTTTTCCTTCTTTTATAGTGGTATTTGGACACCATGTCAGTCTCAAAGGATCCTAAAAATTCTTCTCGCCTCGTCTTCGATGCTCGCATGTTGATATCAGGCAAATGAAAACTCCAACTACTGTTATATTACAGCAAAAGATCGAGAAACACACTTACCGTGAAAGGTTCTACAATTGTATCACAATTAAAAAAAAAATATATCATGCGATATTTAGAGATAGCCGGTATATAAATGCACGTAATACGTGTCCCCTTTTCAAGAAATAGCCTTGATTGGGGTCGCTCTCCAAAATTTGAAATTCATCTGATCCCCTCCCCCCCCCCCCACTCCTCGACCGGATTTACGCCCGATGCTGTACAGTCCACTTTCCAAACTATTGGACGCCGAGTGGTAGGAACGAAGCTCACGGCAATGGGGTCCGGAACACGCTTGAGGGCTCTAGCTTGGCGGGTCGAGGGCGGAGTCCCCGAAGCTTTTTAAATATGAGGCCCTTTTATCGGTTCACGAATCTGTATTAATTTCAACAACTTCAACAATCTGAACAATTAACCTTTTAAATTTCTTTAGCGGCTTCCATGAACCACTTCTTCAAGGGCCGTGATGCGCCGCTAATGGAATCTCTTGATCTAACTCTATTAAAAGTATGATATATACATGAAAAATATGTTGGAACATTTCTTCTTCCAAGTAGGACAGCTTCTTATACCATAGATCTATGTTCTTACGAGTCCAGTAGATCGCTTGCCACCAGAAAAACACGTTTTTAGACCAACGAATCGCTGACGCCCCCCCCCCAAAACAATAAAAAAGCAAAATTCCTTACCGTGGGAGGTGATACACTCCACCCCCAATCCCAAAATCAAGTCTTGCTCGCGGGTGAGTCTTTCATAGTTTAATTAAAAACCTTTATGAACGCGCTTATGCCAAAGGCGTGGCTGGTGAATGTTCGCTTGGGTGTTTACCTGTTAACGCGAAGATTCGTCCAAGACCCCCCCCCCCGGTTTGGCCGAAAGATCTCAGGTGAGCGCCACGTCCGCGTCGCGTTGCACTGGAACGCGACCTTTCTCCAAAGCCCCTCCGTTTAGCCTTGAAAAGGTGTGTTTTATGATATAATAAAGATTAGGGTTTTTATTTTCATGTGTTTATTTATGTTTCAAATAACAAAACTCTTTTATTAGATAATTTTCTGCTTCCCCCAAAACATTGCCATTGCACGTAACATAGTGCGATTTCTATCATTTAATAGCATTTGCCAATTTGAGGGGATTTCTTATTTCTTTTGTCAAAAAAAATCCTGCGATTGGACTCGTTCGCTTGCCACTTCAGTGGATGGTTAAATAATGATACTCGTGTGATTCCCCCTGATCTGATATGATAGGGGGGACGGGCATCTTTTTTAAATTTTTTTATTGGGGGGGGGAGGTTGTAAAATGAGTCGAGTTCTGCGTAAATGCATGCCCTTTCAAAATCTTAGCTTTTTCATCATTTGTAATAACAACAAACAAAAAAGACGATATATGCTGAATTGTAACATAAGGAACAGAAAAAACATCAGAGTAACAAATAGGCAATTGTGGTAATAAACAATATAAATAGGGCGAGGATAACATTTGGAATAAGAAACAAAATCCATAAAGAAATTTTCGAGGGCTGATGCTCTTGTCAAATAACATTAGTTTAAGTCCATATTTTAAACAAAGATAAAAAAATAATGTGCTTACAGTAAAAAATAAACATTGTGGATTGCTCGCTAATTACAAGGAAGAGAACAATTCATAGCGGATAAGCTTCAGGTTGGTCCTGGCATGGACCGCGCCCGCACTTCGCCTTCGTGCCTTGCTATATGCGGCAAAACTTTTTGTTGCCCGCCCTTTTTGAAAATTCTGGATCCTCCTTTGCTTTACAAACCAACATACAGTGACAGGCTTCACCCATGAGAAACTCAAATTGACCTTTAATACTACAATCTCAGCAAATTCCATTCAGTCATGAACCAGAAAAGATTGATAGGGGAGAATGAGACAGTTTTCGTTTTCATGCGACAGATTTAGAAATATTTTACCATGCATTTCAAAACAAGCATGTTCTTTATTTAAAGATACCAGTAATGGAAGTTGAACATTGCGCTCTGTTCTATTTGAACCCTTCTACCGGAACACAGCTTATTGACTGCCAGGCCCTAAAATAGTGAGATATTTATGAAAATTATCTTGATATACATTCAAGAGTATTACTGATCATATCGCCATCTCACAAAAGCATCAACCCAAGAAGATGTTAAACTTCGTATCCTCAGCACATGGGCGCAATACACGGCAGGAATGCCTATTCATGTGGGGGGGGGACACTCATTCGTTGTGTCCCCCCCCCCTACATGAATAGCATTCTTTCGTGGATTGCGCCCCTGCACTCAGCAACATTTAAACTTCATTGCCAGAGGAATTTGGGGAAAGCGGGAGGCGGATATGGAAAGGAGTTAATTTTCACCCACTCCTCATCGTTAACTCTCGACTCGTCTGAATTCATTTTGAGAGAAATTTCTCGCTTAGGTTTTTGTCATAATGAAAATATTATTTAGCAAACTCACCTATTTTTGGTGTTCTCCTGTGCAAATAGTGAAGCAAAAATAAATAATTATTACGGATTGTTCAATTTATGTGTACTAATTGTGCCCACTTAGACCTTTTAAGCATGCTAAGGGTTAAAAATACTTCTACAGAAATATTGTATGTTTCAAATAGACAATTATCCACTGCCGCACTCTTTACATTTTAAACAATGTATTTTAAAACCACTTACTTGCTTGTTCATCTTTATCCATGGTACAGCGAAACAATAGAGGCAATACTCCTAAAGGATAATGAAATATTTCACAAATTAAACAATACGTTTTCAACACCTGGTTTTAGTTTTACTGGTGTATAGTATTTTAATATTTGGCTTACTGGTCAGACACGATCTGCAAAACACAAAGAATATCTACATGAAGTCATGAACGCTCTCCACCGTATTGCCAACGTAGGGTTGCCATCGGTTGGCATGCGTTGCTCTGTTTGGTTATCGTTGGAAAAATGCCCCCACTCGTGTTTTATGGAATGCCATATAGTACACCCTAGACAATTATGACCACTGTCTTGTCGTTCACCATGCATGACCTATGGGCTATTTTTTTTCTTGATCCAATAACCACCCCAATGTAAATAAATGTTCAATTTTTAGAAGTCGAAAGACTAAATGTTCAAGGTTCAAGTGATGAGCTATTAGTGCATTTATCTTCTTTGAACACATGCTGGATTACAAAACCTTGCGGAATCAGTCTTGTAGGGAAAGGATTTAATGATTTCTTCACAGTAGAATC
>JZLH01S0620414.1:28265-38938 GCA_001188425.1 Eucidaris tribuloides
CGTTCAAATAGTCTCATAAAAGCAATAGAACCGCATGAGTTACAGGGGCCTCCGCCCTGACCCCGACGTATTACCGCCATTTTGAAAATATGCTAGCAGTCATCATACATACCATTTATACCATGGACAGTGCACAAAACAGTTCGTAGTGGGGGGGGGGTGTTATTGTTTTGTTTTACGTGGTTGTCGACTTGTACTTCCATTTTAAAAAACAAAAGTGTTTATCAAAAGGTCCCAATGAGGCTTATAGAACCGATCGAACTATGCTCGAGCTTCAGCTTCAGGGGCCTCCGCCCCCTGGACCCGATAAATCACCACACGTTTGAAAAATGACCTGCTATCGGCATTTCAGCTACAAAATTCATACCTTCGAATGAAGTTCACAAAATTTTAAAATGCGGGTGGTTTAGTTATTGTTGACTGTCATGTCAACGTGTTAGCAGAGAGATCAAAATATCTTATTATACACTGCTGCAAGCAGTTATATACCATGGAAGTGCAAAACAGTTCGTTTAGTGGGGGGGGTGTTTTGTTTTTGTTTACGTGTTTGTCGACTGTAGCTTCATTTTACAAAACAAAAGTGTTATCAAACAGGTCACAATGAGCTTATAGACCGATCGAACTCATGCTCGAGCTTCAGCTTCAGGGGTCCGTCCCCTGACCGTATAAATCAGGGGGCGGAATCAGGGGTCAGGGGGCGGAACCCCTGACCCTCACCTATGACGGGGACCATTCTTGGAATTATCCCTCTAAACTGCAAAACGCATTTTCCTTCTTGGAATTTCAAAGTTTCCCAAACCGCTCGCTCGCTACGCTCGCTCGCAGAATAGCCTTTCACCATGAATGACATACTTTCTAACAAATATTCCCTTTATAAAATGAAACTGCTGGTTAAGCCGCGAGCTTCAGGGAGCGGAGCTCCGTTACTCCCACCCGGGACGGGGACCCTACTGGAACCCATTCATTATGGTGATCTGTCCTCCCCCTTGTTCATGAGTCCATTTTTTTTTTTACTTATACGCACCCTCTCCTTTAAAAAAATCCTGGCTAGGGTCCTGCAAAACGAATTTTTCGTCTTAGAATGTCAAAGTTTTCCAAACCGCTCGCTCGCTACGCTCGCTCGCGGAATTGCCTTTTCACCACTAATGACATAAATATAAACATTCATTCATCAGAAAATAAGCCTATACATTAAAACGGCGATATTTTATTACAAAATTATTGAATTGGAGCACATTTTAACACAAAACTAGCAAAACAAAACCTTGACAGGAGTACCCCTATCCCCGCCCCTTTTGTACGCTTAGCACTCGCAGCGCTTAAAATCCACCATCTGAAAATGCAATTTCGGCTGAGCGAGTGGGTGCCCCCCCCCCCCCAATGAGCTGACCCACGGTACGCCACTGCATACTACTGTAATAATTTTTGGTATCCAAAAGATAAGAGCGGTTTTAGTCACAAGAGATTACACTGTATAAGAACAAAGATTGCAAAATATGATAACTCGCACACGAAATAAAATACCTTTTCTGGTCCTCACTGTGAAATTGGGCGTCCACAAAGCCCCTGAAGATAAACAGTCAAAATCCACTTCGTTGACGCGATTCGCCAGGTCATTATTATTTGATGACACTACAAGGATGTCTCCGTTCTCTTTCTCCCCACAGTCTTCTCTCTTTCCGTCCAAGGTATCTTCTTCATCTTTCACATGACGTGAAGAAACTTCAGTGTCGACTTTGCTCGAACTGTCCACGAAGAAACTCCGCGATGTGATCTCGGTGGACCGTCTGCTGAGCGGTCGCCACATGCCAATCATCCACATCGAGATGGACACCGCGATCGGGACGCGCCGCGGCCCCGAATCTTCGGAAACCCTCTCTGATCTTCTCCGTCGTCTGGTCGGAAACTCGCCGAAGCGGATCGAAGAATCGCCGGAGCGGGCCGAAGACTCGTCGACGCTAGTCGAACGATTGCTTCGGTAGGTGCTCGGACACGACCCCAGTAGCCGCTCCATCTCGTCACAGTCTGTCTGCTCACCAACGATAGACCAAGTGTAATACATCTGGAAGATTGAGGTGTTTGCATGTACAGCATCACCTTATATTTCATTAACTTCTCAGACTGGTGCTATGAGACGTTGCTTTCTCATAATATAGCGACTATAAATATCTGTACTCCTTTTGATAAACAAAAATGTTCTAGAGAAACACAAGTGGGTATCGTAATAACAAAGAACCACTTCAACACTTGTATACCACTCACAAAGTGTAATCCAACGCGACACTTGTTAATGAATAACCACTTTTACAAGCGTAGTATTATTTTCGGTTTGCAAGTGGATTTCACAATAAAAACGATCTTACAGTGTTTCACAAATGAATAATTGACTAAAAGGTTAAACCTTTTCCAGGGCTAATGAGTGCATGCGCCAGTGCGACATCCTTGATTTGGTTGTAATTTTAGTCGGTATTTCAGAAGTAATGGATGAATAATTATGTACCTATTCAATTCTAATACGTTTAAAAGGCAAATGTTAGCAATTTTGAATACATCATTGTCATTAACTTTTGCCAACCTGTTAACTGCATCTTTCACAAGTCAACGTACACTACACTGGGAAGAGATTAAACAAATATAATTTGCTCATGTATGCACAGGTGCATGGGCGAAACATGGGCTGGACAATTTATTGAATAGCAATAATGATGAAATAGAAAAATGAAAAGAAAGAGAATAACTGTAAACTTTTAAATGTACTGATCAGGTTTGGCTGATACCTCTTTACTCATTATCGCCAGCACTCATAAACGATAGATAAAGACCAGCGAAGGAGAAACTGTAAATTCATGCTCGATGCCATACAGAATAACTTTCCAATTTCAATTTCGTTTTATCGCGTAAAAAGCACTATACCTTTTTACAGTTCACACAACAAACTAGGAAAAAATAACACCATTATATACAACATATCAAAAATACACCTAATTACAGTACAAAAAGGAAAGAAAAAGAATTATTCAATTAAAAGGTTACATAAAAACCGGGTTTTAAAAATAATAAAATAACCCAGACACAGAAAGTCAATCAGTTCTTTATATTCACTCTGAGTTTAAAAAAAAAAAAGATTCATCCCTTTCATCCCTTATTGAAATGGATTCCCTAATTTGCTCGACCTTACGAACCACACTAGCTGAATCGTATTGTAAGTTATTCCATTCCTAATTATCTGACTATGGTCCATCATATATTTACTACTCAAGTATTTCATATTGCCTCCAAGCACAGAAGAGGAACCAAACTGACTCATTTTTGCGATATATGATACTATACAATTATTAGCCTTAAAAGATTTCAATATGAAATTCGAGCATCTTTTATGAAACCATAATTTCATGCACATCATTTTGGCCAGAAAAGGTAAAAACACATTGTGTGTTTGTCAAGGAACTTTCCAAACTCTGCGAACAGCTATTCTCTTATGTCTAAATAAAGCATTAAAAGATGAATCCAACAGTGTGTTCCATAAAAACTTCAACGGATTTTTTTTAAACAAAATATTACGTAAATAACACTTGGCATGTTTGAAATTACTTAATACAATATTGCATTGACGATTAAAATCACCAATAGGTTTGGAAATATGATCACTAATAATATCATGACTGATGATGTGACCAAGACGACAAATTCTGTCCACAACCTGTACTGGGCTACCACTAACTTTTATCTTGGGGCCACTACATGTTTTCCATCACGTCTAAAGATAATAAGCTGACTCTTCTCATGATTGAATTTGGTATCATATTCCAAAGCATAATTCTGACAAATGGAAATCATTCTGTTGAGGGCAGTAACACTAGGTGACAGCAGAATTACATCATCGGCATAAGAGAATGCCTCCGCCAATACTTGTCCCATAAACAACCCTTACCGTGAACGTGTAGTTTTGAGAAAAGACCATCAATATACAAACAAAATAGACTGGGGATATTTCACCCTGTTTTACACCATTTGAAACTATGGAAAAGTCAGAATATACACCGTTCCATCTAAGACGGATCTTTTGGTCCAGATACTTATTCAATACTAGTTTACAGAAACATGGGACATACTCCTTTACCGGTATATACATGTAACATGATTTTAAATAACTTAACAAAATTAACTCTATCAAAAGCTTTGCTCTTACCTAATACAATTAGACCATAAACATTACTCTTCTCATGAACAAAGTATGACACTGTCTCTTTTACCATACTGGTACTCATGGTTGTCGACGAACCTTCTTTAAAGCCAAACTGCGACTCACTTGTGCACAGATTATTAATTTCCCTTTTCAGAATCGCCAATTCCAACACTTTCCCAATTATGCTAATTAATGTAATTGCCCGAAAGTTGCAAGAATCACCCAAATTAGCCCAACGCCCTTTCCATTTTGTGTGTATCTATTTTGTAGGTCAAATATCAAAGTTTGAAACTATTTTCAAATTTTACCCCTACAATGTCTTTAATCCACTTGTCGTTTGGTTGTTTAGAAATTTTTAAATGTTATTATTATTATTATTATTCCTTTATCATTATTTCGGATGACAGGGACTAGAAAATTTGAACCTAATCACTGTTACCCTCAGGCATCCAGTCCCGGGTAGTTTTGCATATGAATATGTGACCACAACACCGGGTTTTCACCCTTCTCTTTTCGATGAAGTATGTGGGTTCTTTTACGTGCTGAGGTGTTTTTGTCTCAACACGCCTTATGTCCTATCCGAGAGGAGGAGGTAATGGGGATAAAGTGTCTTACCCAAGGACACAACCGCCATGGTCCGGTGTAGATTCGAACCACGGACCTCTAGGTCGACAAACCGCAGCCTTATCTGAGCCATGACGCCTCCCAAGGCTTGTTCTCAAGGTAGTTCAAGGCAAATAATCACACTTATTAATCAAAAACCGACAATAAAGTATGCTGTTTCGTGTATCGGTAAACTACAACATGGGAGAGTATAATTGGTGTTAAATTTATTTGGAATGTTCAATATACTCAAGACATTGAAAACAAAGACAAAATGTATTTACACAACAAACAAAATGAAACTAACAACATGAAACATTGATAAATTTTTGTTGTTATTACTGATTAAATCAATCATGTAGTGATGATAGGGGTTGGAGGCATTTTTTCTAAAAATGCAGTTAGCCATCACGTTCGACACAATTACTGTCCATGCTTATCATGCTTATTGACTATCACTTAGTAATACAGGTAAACTACTTAAAGAAATTAATATCAGACGGTGATTGCATGATTATTGTCGGCCGAAAAGAATTTACAAAAACAGTGATAAAAGTTCTGAGACCCATTTTCCTGCATGAGATGAGTTCGATTAATTAAAATGATTATAATTCGGCAATATTTTAGTGATAAGAAGATTGTTTATGGCAATAAAATGGTAACCGGTGTTGGCCTATTAACCTGGTCATAACAGTCCAGTGCGCTAATGGACCAGTTGTTGGATTGGCGAGGGGGGCAAGACCATAACGTGGGTAACCCAGGGTGTGGTTACTGGTTTTTGTGTAGGACTATGCCGCAACCACACACACTATCACTACGCACGCGCAAGCGGCGCACACACACACACGACACACACACACACACACACCCACACACACACACACACACCACGACACTACACACACCACACACACACACACACACCAACACACAATACCGACACAACGCACACACACAACGCACACATACACATTACACCACTCACATGCAACACACACACACACAACACCACCATCACACAACACGACACATACACATAAACAACACACACCATGACACACAAAAAACGTCCACATATGTATACACACTCACTGCACCTCACACAGACACGCAAACCGCCACCTCTCAACACCAATCAACACATGCACCATTCAATAAACATTTTATTACGTGATTACATCCTCATTACGACGTAATACACGGTACATCAAAAGTCCATAAACTCATTATATCAACTGTCTTGCTAAAATTGCATGTAGTTATGCACGTAAACGGCGCGCACACACCCACAACACACACACACACCACAACACCATCTGCGCACACACACACACACACACAACACATACATACATACACACACACACAACACATCACAATACATACCACAACACACAACACATACATACACACACACACACTCCACAACACACAAGCGCGTGCACACACCCCAGACCACAACACACACAGAGACCCCCCTCTCTCGATCAACACACACAAATACAAAACACACGAAAAATAACCCCCTCTCACATGTAAAACCACAACATACACAAACGCGAAATACACACTCACAATAAATGTTGGCACGAGACAACCATGTATGGAGAACTGAAGAATAAAACCAGCATATAAATTCCACATATTATCTCAGATTGATTTTTTAATGATCAATCAATAAACACTGTAATTTATCGCATATTTTAAACTAGTTGTGTATTCAAAACATGCTTGCAAAATATGAAAAATTATAATAAATTATAAAATACATCAAATAAACAAGATAATAATTATAAAATACCAATACGCAAGAATAATAGTAGTATAAATACACAATAACAAATATAAAATTATATAAACACAATAACAATATAATAATTATAATACACCAATAACAATAGAATAATTATAAATACATCAATACAAGAATAATAATAAAATACACAATAAACAATATAGTAATTATAAATACAGCAAATAACAATATAATAATTATAAATACACAAACCCAAATAATAATTATAAATACACATAACAAGAATGATGGCCGTTAGTTAAAATATTTCGATGCATCTTAGATTAAAAATCAGGGTTTGCTGTATTTTAAATGAATAGTATTAAAAGTTTAAAATAAATTATCTTTATGCATTATGTCCCGTATCGTTGAATTAGTTATGTTGAACATCACAATAGTCATGCCTAAGATAAATGGAATTAATACTACCGCCCTAACTCTACCCCTCCGCCCCCCCACAAACACACATACGAACCCTCTTCTCGAAACATGCAATCGGATCCGGCAAGCTTTCTGGCGACAAAATTACTTCATTTTTCGAATCAAGATTTGTCCAATATTCCCTCTCAAGCTCTATTTCTTACAGCTGAGGATAGCCTTATGTCAGCACTCTTCCCCATCAACTTCTTGTATAACTCTCTCCATTCTCATCCTCCATGATGAAGGCATGAAAGATTCCACCAGCTTTCTAACGAATTTTGTGAAACTTCATACCGTCTCCCCTTCATCAATCGAGCGCTAAGGTAGAAGTGCGCCAACTTGGCGGTTAGAAGCAGGACACTTCTTCTCTGGGAGCACGTATTCATCTTCTCATTTCTTCTGCTCCTTCGCGTGAGTTTCGATCTTTTGATCCAGGAAGTTTGATCTCATCCGTAAAATGCCTAAACCTTTTCTGGTCATCTCATTATCTTGTGAAATAATAGCGAGCCGAAAATCGTCTAATTTGGTTGCCGGGCGATCCTGTCAATCGAGTCGGAATTGTTTTTATCCTGGCAAAACCGCGGACCTCAACGTCGCAAGCTAACTGTAGGCCACTTATGAGCACGACAATAGGCTGTGTTGAAAAACGCCTCGCACGGCTCCACACAGCTTTGCACAATGTCTTATGCTACGCCCTGAAACCAGACATTTTAAGGCCACTTTTTTCAATTCGGTGGTAAACCCTGGTCTTGTTGCCTCTTTAGTGTAAAGGATAAGAACCAAGTCGCTTTGGTCCAAAGCATCTTCGCCATCGGAATTGGAAGACAACGTTGGATACACCAAAACGCGAAATTTGTCCGGATATTGGACTGCTCGTGTCGAACACTTGTTGGTATTCATAGTATTAGCGCAATAAACTTGCATGCGCCTAAAGAGCGTCCTGTTTTCTCGCTTGAGTTGTTGACCAATTTTGCCAGACCTCTCGTTCGTGTATGGCTCTTGTCTCGCATTCGATGATTGGGACGCTAAGAATAGGCGCCACATGCCGTGGCTCAGGGAAACGGTTGTGGCCAACCACGCCCAAATGTTCACAAAGTATTCAGGAGAACTCCTGTTACAGTTCGCGTCCCCTTTGTAATGAGATGATGAAGAACCGACGGCAGATACGGAGTCTGGGCAGGCGTTGATGGTTTCTTGCCAATGTCCACAATCCAGTTCGTTTTCCCACGTATGCAGCAGTTCCTGTAGGACAGTTTGAGAAAAAAACTGTCGGATGGTTTGGAATTGCAACTGTGATACATCCCGAACTGTCGTGGCAGAAAGCCAGAAGCCTTGTTTCAGTGTCGAAGTGGTCCAAATGTCTTCGATAGGCTCCAGAATTCGAAATCTGGATTCAATGAAGGCCTCTGGTAATCTGTCAAATGTCGCAGTTATATCCCAGGCATGTCAGGTCGTTAGGCTGCCCTGCCATGGCGAAACGTGGGGATTATGCCATGCGTCGTTCACTCTCAACATCAACAACATTCATATTTTCGTCATTGTCATCATCTTTGGCATTGTCATCTCAGAACGTCGATGTTCGCTTGTCCGACCAGCGGTGACGTCATCTGCTTCGCAGCGATGGTGACCTCGTCCATCAATCAAAGCAAACTGAGCGGTAGACACATGACGTCAGGATTCATCATTGTCGTCACATCAGAAGCGATGTTAGGCCTCATGAACAGGTTGCAAGTTGTTGCACCCTCCGAAGGGCAGTTGGGTTGTTAAATGCACTAGTGGTGAATGACTCACTTGTTAAACATACGTTTGCCCGTCGCTACCACTCACTGGTGCTTTGACACTCTTGTCTTTCCAACGAGTCGTTCAGCTTCAGAAAGAGTGCTCAGGCGAAATTGAATGGAGGGCTTCAAGATCAGTGATGAATGACGTCATTGTCGGTCAAATTTGTGTCCGCCAGATTTGATGACGCAGGTGGCTGTTGGATAGTCTGATCAAGCGTAGGGTTGACCTCAAGTATTCGTCGAGCGAACGTATGAAGACCGTTGAGGCGTCGGTGGAGTATCGACCTGGTAAGTCTCTAACGGGCAACTGGTCGCTGAAATGTCGACGTATCTCCTCACAAGTTCGCCCACAAAAAGGATAACATTTGCGTCTAAATAAGACCCGGGCACACAAAGATGCAAAGCTGGGCTCGTCCTCACTGGGGACTTGGGATGTCGCTTGATGATCTATATCAATGAAACAGAAGAACAAGACGCTTTGTTTTTTCTTAAAAAATTTCGAAGCAAAAATAAGCAAATTGAAAATAATGTTCAAATCTGAAATAAAGCTTATTTGTGCAGAATACTTAGTCAACTGAATTGAAGTTTTGTATCTGAATTGTGAATAGTGTTGCGGTGATGAATATGAAATTAATCATTAATAAACATTTTATCATAATTGTTACTATTTTATGCTTTCATTGCAATAACGAATATTGATGTAATCAATATGTCATCTTACCTGACGTAAAGTGACCCTATTTGTGTACGAGAGATTGTGTAATATATTTTCCAAATGACGTCTGTAAGGGTGCAATATCTAGCTGATAAATATCCATGAACTCGGCGAACAATACAAATAAGAGTCCCGCACGAAAGTAATTCACAGGTCCCGTCGCAAAGGATGATTCCAGGTTTTACAATCTACTATTGATTAACTAAATATATTGAATATAAAATAATCATATAGGGTGAAACTATCAGCTCCTCAATTGGCTCATGAATATTTCATCATTTAGGTAATTGCTTTTACGGCGATAGAGTAATACCAAAGCGCGCAATCCCCGGCGCAGCAGGGTAACGAAGCAGGGTCCGCGCAGGGACCATTCTGGTTAGGCTAACATGATTATACGTAGAAATAAAGAATGAATGTATTCATAAATACTTTCAAGACGTCGCCATCCAGTGTCATGGGTGTTGCATCACTTAATGAAATATTCAATATAGGCAGCCTATTTTGCTTTTACGCTATCTGCTATAGCTATAGCAATATTTTGAAATTTACAAAATATTTGGCTAACTTTGTATTGTATTTTCAATGGAAGTAAAACAAAACAAAACGGATTTCATAATTTAACTGTTTGTGTATTGTAAGGTAATAATAATCATCCCCACTTGAAATGTGGTTGAAGTCAATACAGCTGCAACCAATTTACGATTGCATTAGTGAAAACATCTTATCCTTCTTTCCTCTCCTTTCTTTTTCTGGCTTTTTCCTTTCCTGTCGTATCTTTAGGATTTTACATAAACACTGTAAAGCATCTAACCTTTTATGTAGTCTACATTGTGAATTAAGTGTCTGATAAGACCATTTACAATATATTCAATAATTTCAATGTAAAAATTTCAAATGTGATAGCAATTATTGTAATTAATACGATTTAAATGCGTATGCCGGAATTGATGCATAAATATACAACAACAACCGACCAACATACAATATACCAACAAGATATCTTGTTTCCTTACAGTTCAAAAGAAACACAGATAAAGATAACCGGCTATCTGAACAGAAAACAATACGTCAAGCATAGTCACTGCAGTATGATACGTAAGGCCTAATACTCTTCGTGAGGGCAATGCGCCTGCAGAGCTACACGACGCGCCACCGCATGTACAAGGTCTAATG
>JZLH01S0620419.1:2792-20698 GCA_001188425.1 Eucidaris tribuloides
AATTCATCACGTTCTGGAACTTCAAAAATCTGCAATACAAAGGTTAACACAAGTTGTAAATATAAATTTTGTGTACGTTACAAATTCAGAATGTCAGAAAATTATTTAGGAAAATTACAAATGACTTTCAGACAATATGCCATTTTGGTAATTATGGCCCTACAATTAACTCTTTACATGCTGAAATTTCTCTGCACTGAGGAAGATAATAATTAATTTGACAATTTGTTTCTCTTTCATATTATACATTTCTTTTGTTTTTCTGCTTTCCTTATTTTTTCAGTACTCAAAATGGTAATCTCATCATCTAGATTCTACTAGACTAGACTTCTATAGACATGATACATTACAGGGCTTGCCAACTCTCACGCATTTATGTGCGAGCACTCCCACATTGGCTCTTTTCACACCAAAATTTTCATTTGATCTTCCATTACATTTGGTAATTTTCACGCATTTGGACCTCTCACTTATTATCAACTGCCACTGGTCTTATGGATTCTACGGCAAATGGATCACTGGATTGGCATTACTCTGTCATGTCTGTGATAGATGTTACTTAAAACACAAATATTTTTTTATTACTCTTCAATTCAAGTATGATTGCTGTTGCACAGATGTAATAATACTGTGAATGGCATTATTTGTAAAATTGTACGCAAATAATAAATCGCCGATGATCCCCACCTGGTTTTTTGTCCCCCAATTTTTATAAGTCTTCATCGTTTGCAATTTTTCATCAGTGATACAGTGCCTCATGTGCATTTACTACATAATGGAACACTACGGGGTTATGAAACTCCCTCTTCCCTGGATTTCGATTTTTTAACTAACCGAAAACAATCAGTTCGTCGATCAAGGTGTAAATCATCTATATCTGTTCATGTTAACTCCGGTGTCCGCAGCGGAACGGTGTTTAGGACCCTGCTCTTTCTATTGTTATATAAAGATCTCCAGACATATCCTATCATCTAAAGTGTCTCTTTGCGGATGACTGCCTTATCTTCAGCCGGTGAAAGTCAGAAGTACTGTCGTAGACCTTTAACGTGGATTCTCGACAAGATCGCATAATGGGAAGAAAGTGGCAAATTGAGATTAAACCTGCAAAAGTGCTAACATTCATTTAGATTCCAAGAAAGATTATCGCCTATCGACCTTTCAACTATACTTTAATCTGGTGCAACACTACCTGAAACAAGCTCATCATAAGTATCTTGGAGTCATCCTGTTCGTCCGCTGATATTGAAATGGATTAACATGCTAGATACAGTTTCGGCGAAAGCAATAGCGTTCTAGAGATTTATCCGGCCGTTAATTTGAGTAATGCACAATAAAATGTGAAACACAAGCCTACAAAAGCCTTGTTAGGCCCCACGTAGAATGACTGGCAGTTCCGTTGGAATCACACACTTAAAGAAAATAATATATATGACCAGTCTTGAAGTGTCAAAGTCGAGCAGCACGGTGTCTATTTACATAGGCTACAGCGATCAAGTTTCAGTTACATCTATGTTACAACGTCTGAGGCTTCCCTTACTTCAAAGTAGACGGACAGTAAACAGCCTTGTCATGCTTCAGAAAAATAAACATTTAATCATGTCGACTTGAACATCCAAGATTTCATCCATAATGCAAACAGCTCCATCATCTCGTACACGTATTGCAACCAGAGCGCACAAAAACTAACCAGTTCGCTATTCCTCACTCAAATTCCCAGGCCGCACTATATTCCTTTTTTCCCAAACCCGGCAGAGAACATGGAACTCTCTACCGGAACATATAACATCAATTCAAGACATGCAATTAAATTTCGAGCAGCTCTACACATACATTATCAATTTGCGTATGAGCAGCGCTGACTTTACAGTCTCTCGTTCTGAGCTGGAGCTTTTTCAGCAGTTACTCAATATCTAGTGATTCCAGATCCAGCATCAATAGAGTAAAGCTACCCATTGATTCGACCACTTAATGCACTTTTGCATTAATATGCTTTCTTTCTATACACATTGATAAAGTAATACATGGCATGGTAAATAAAAGTATATTGTACTTTACCTTCACCAAACTGGAAATAAACTTTTCGAAACTGCGAATAAAGATCAAAGAAACTCGATCGCGATGACGTATTATTGTGCCCCAAGAATCGGCGGGTATGCCCGTCAATCGACCCTATGTACAGGACTCTATGTATGCGCCGCGCCGCGTGCGCGTCGCCGCACGCCACAGCGGCAAACGGCATTCACGTGGACGGCCGTAACAGCGCGCGATCTCCAGCGGCACTCGGATGGCGTGTTGGTGCACCGCGTGGGGTCGTATGAATAGAGCCTTACCGCTATCGCGAATGTCAGGCAGGAATCCTGATCGCCCGGATTGGGCTAACCGCTTTTTTTTTCTCAGCCTACCGGTGCAGTGTAGAGCATGTGTTGTGATACGGTATGTCAAACCGTCCGTCAAATTTTCGTTGTTTTTTCGTTTTTTTACTGGGGGTTTTTGTGACCCTCTGCTTAGCACAGTGCTAAGCATTCGAAGCGCATTTCTAACATCGCGGCCGACATCGCCAATTTTCGGACATAAAATTTCGACATTTTTATGGCTGAAAATTTGCAGCAATTGTTTGTGGCATGTTCTGATCAGTATGAGAGTGTGTTAACATGACTGGCAAGTGTATGCGCATACGATGTATAGAGTTTTTCACAATGCAAAAATATTTTTATTCCGTGCTGGTCGTTCTTGCGACGGTCGATTTCAAGGTGTCCTTTACTCTTAACGAACAAGAATTCACTCACTCAGGCTTCAGCGATTCGCGGTTAATTGCCCTGTAAATTCAAGCATTTCAGTTTTCATTATTAACAGCATTATTAAGGAAGTAACAGATTTGAAATTTTGCTTTCACATTACACAGTGATACAAGTTGTCATTGCATTTCGATTATTCATTCACCATCTTCCACCATATGACCATGGAAAACTTCAAAAATAATTGGCCGACAGCTTACCGCCTTAATTCGCGTCGGAAGCAGACAGAATCAAACGAAATCATATGCAATTTGTGTGTATCATCAATTATTCATGCGTATTCGTTATTTGCCACTTATTGTCGATAGTGTCAGTTGATTAACCCGTTTATTTACAATATTTTAAAATATAAACATCTCAAAATTTATAATAACAAAATAGATGTACAAAAGAAATTCATTGTAATCAATAAACTCACTGTTTAATACTGTTTTGAGTTAGAACTCGCCGTCAAATACCGCGCCGCATGCCCGCCGCCAATCAACGGACTCGCGATGCGTTGATCACATTCGCTGATGACATACTAACAGCACATGCCGTTAATTGCCGCCCTAGTGGATTTTGCGGGATAGCAGCATACGCAGCGTCCATGGTAGGGAAACCCCTTACGGAAAGCGATTTTAGTTGAAACGTAGGTGGATATATAATGGGGAAAATAAAGAAATAATATTGGGACAAAACCAATTGGTACAAATCAATTTGACTTTCTTCTAATAACTTAACGTTTTACTGATTTTTTCATGTTGAATAAGACTTGATAATTTTTTCTATATTAATACAAGAATACTTGAATGATAATGGTACAATACATATGTACAACGAAAGCTATTGCAGAATTTTATTGACACAAGATTCATCGTGTTTGATGTTGATGATAAAAAAGGTGAATGTGAACCATGTTCATTAAACTCTTCATTCATATGCCAAAATATTATATTATTGATCATCATCATATATTATTATTATTAGTTATTATTGTTGTTTGTTGTTGTTGTGATGATGATGATTGATGATGATGATGATGATGATTATTTGTTGATTATTATTAATTATTATTATTAATTAGAATGGGTTTATGAGAAAACATTGCAAACTGGTAGCTCGAAGGCTAAATACACTGGCATTCAAATGCGTTTTGGTCGTCGTGAGCCGATTTTTGCGGCGGCAGAGTGATGGAAAATTTGCGACCTGAGGATTTGAGAAAAAAAAAAATTCGGCACTACCCCCCCGCCCCCCCCCCTGGCTGAGCGAGTTTCGGGCGTCACGTGCCAATGCAAAGGCCGCCAAATGCAGCGTCGTGTGCGCCCGTGGTGGCTAGGTCTTAGCTTCTGACCTCTTTTTTTATTAGATTTTTGGTCGCGATGACGGGGGGGGGGGGGGGGGGCTATCGCCCCACAATGAAAATATTGGTGGGGGGTGAGGGCGAACATATCGATTTGCTCGCCAATAATTGTGACAACGTTGAAAAGATGCCATAATATGCAATGCAAATGAAATGTTTTAAAAGCATTTGGAAAGCCCAAAAACCATTAAACATGCATAAAAATTACTATTTTAGGCCTACATTACAAAATGTCTAAATTGCCGCATAAATTCTTGTGTATTTTACAATTGCGACGGAGCGCCCGAAAAATTGGAACATTGTGTTTCACACTTTTGCCCCCCCCATCTCCCAAACACGAAATTGACGCCCTTGTCAATGAGGGCACTTGAGGCCAAATGCAATTTTTAAGGCACAAAATTGTGCCAATCGGTTTAACAATTACCCTGTTATGTCTTTCCACTATTTATTATGACGATGGCCTGCGTCAAGGGCAAAAACAACAACAAACAAACAACAAACAAAAACAAACGACAAAAAAGAATGAAAAAGATAACTTTTTTATGAAAAAGATACTAAAGAAATCACATTAATAATGGTACTTTTGGCAGCTTCAATCTGAAAAAATGTACAAACTTTTGGTATCTGGCCTACATAGTAGTGTTTATATGGGACAATAAACACCTAGACTGAATATTTTTATGCTGGCCTCATGAATAAACAATTTTCTACTCCGTGGTAGCGGATAAAATAGCCTAGATCTACACACAGTAAAAATGTCTATGGGATGAAAATGGGCAGGTGAATCCGCGCTCAACTTTTAGTGCTTTGTATTCACTTTTTAACACTTATTTTGAAATTACAATTTTTCTATATTCATTTTTAGTGACCTTATCAAAAAAACACTTTTATGGAGGTTATGTAGCTATATTTTCAAAACTGTGGTCATTGATTAGCCTACGGAAATTCACATTTTTTAAGTATCATACTTTGGCCTGTCGGAGGTTTTTTTTTTTTTTTTTTTGGGGGGGGGTACGAGGAGACGGTGTTGAAGTCGGCTAGAGACATTGCCGATTGGGCGCACGGGGCCAGTGTTCATTACAATAGGTTTACACCATCGACGTGTATGGACTATTCAAAATGGACCCTAAACAAGTAATTATACTGTCGATTCTCAGAATACCCTACAACAAGCTATTCAAGTCGATAAAAGATTTATACCCTTTGTAAGTTACATTCTGTTAAAAGTATACCCTTTCCCTGATTTTGGCGATTTGTACCTTTCAATGTACGCGAGTACATCGCCGACCGTGAAAAACAACCCTTTTTACGCGTTTTTTCACACGCGCATGGTGTACACCTTGTAATGACACCTCCGCCCCCCCCCCCCCCCGGGGCCCTCGGGGCCCCTGGTCGACCATCAATAAATCATATGTATATTTTGCACACTATCCTGCAAATTTCCTACCAAAATTATGCATATTGTCATAATATCAGAAGTCCAAAATTTGTGTGTTGGTATCCAGTAGGGGAAATCATAATTCTATGAGGAACACACACTATTTTGTAAGGAGAAAAGTTAGGTGAAAGCGTAGGGGAAACGTATGGGATAATGCGCATGCGTGGTAGGGAGCGGCATATACGTCGCACTCGAACTATGTTACCTTGGTTTCGTGAACGCTGATACACGAATTAGGTGAGTTATCATGGTTATGTATTAAGTAAGATGGTTTAAATCGCTAAGTACGTTACAATATGGGTATTTTAACATGTGTTATTAATATTTGTATATTGCCTCAATTTATAGAAGTTTAAACTGCGTTATTATGGAATATCGTATTTATTGCTTATTAACGATTGAACACTGACCAATCTTATGCGGCTAAACAAGGAAAGCAGGTCAGTATGCAGTCCCACGTATTGACTTTTGAGTTTGTTGAGCTGCAGAAACTTTTGTGTCGAATAACAATAACATTTTCTTGTAAACTTCATGTCAAAAGGAACATATGTTTATGTTGGCAAATTGAGACATTATTTTTCTTTTGTATTTTTCGTTTACATATAAAATATTGATATATATCATGTATATTCATATTTGAAATGAATTGATTAAGTTTAAGAAAAAAAAGATGAGATTTTAATTTTTTTCCAGAAATCACTGACTGACAAAATGTTCCACACCTACAATGTATACATGTGGTCCTGAGCAGAGCTATACGGACTGAACATTTAACTTGAACTGCTATTGCTAAAAGGTTGTTTTCGACATTGACATTGTCAGAGGTGTTTCGGCTCTGCATTGTAATCAGTGTCAATGCCTTTTTATTAGTGCAATGCAAGCCATTTTACAGGTTATTCCAAAAAGAATTGGGGGTGCCGATGTCGATAATCGGCACTGTTGAGGGCACTACATTGGAAGATCTGAGATTCGGTATGATGCGCACTACAGTTGTACAGATTAAAGATTTGGTGATTAAATATGAATAGAAGTTTGGCAGTTTTAGCCATATTTACATGAAAAGTGGCAGAAATAAATAATTGTGCTGATGTGTAAGGCACCCATACTAAATATAATAAAATAGATAAAAGATTTAGCGTAACACAGAAATTATGCACAATTTAATACAAAATTTACAAAATAGTGTTTTTTAAGATGTTTATCCTGAGGAATAACACTGTGTAAAATTATTTTTTTTCAAAAACTCTTGCTGTATGTTGAAGATGATTTTGTCGTTCGTTTACTCAACTCGTTTCTGCAATTGCACAAATAGGTGTTCCTAAATCTGGGCACATGTGTAACTTGCGCATAGAGGTGATTTATTCGTCATCATTGTATTTTGTGTCATAGATTCTGTGGCCTGATACTGTATACGCTGAATATTTCATGGTGTTTTTTTTTTCGTGAATTTCGCCACTTAATGCACGCAGACATTTTCACTTCCTTATACTTCTGTAGAAAGAGAATTCAAATAGAATAAAATCGCAAAAATAAACACTCGCGAATTCCCCATCTTGAAGCAAAATCACGAAAATATATGAACACAAAAAATATGGTGTATACAGTAATTGATAATGCATTCTCTTTATGCTTTATAGAAAACTCAGCACAGAACGAGATGTGTTTTCTACCAAGCCACTTTAAAATTTGGAAATTTTGAATGGAAGATAAAGTGTTAGCACTGACTAATATATGTACTTTGTCTTTCTTCTAAAGGTGTAATGTAGAAGAAACCAACCAGAGACACAAATCCTCACAATGTAAGACCAATCAGTGAGAGCGAGCAATATAGCAGCCACAATGGCCAACGACATTCCAGCCAGGCACAGCTTGAGTGTGGCCAGTCTTCCCAGCATAGCAGACTTCAGTGAACCAATCAGTGAAGCTGATGAAATTGAAAGTGTGAGTGTGGAAAAGTATCCCAGGGGGTGGGGGAGGGGGTGCCACTCATGTGGTAAGGATTTTTTTTCAGGTGTACTCCAAACAAGGATTTTACACGAACAAAAGCACCCCAAGCATGGATTCATTAAAAAAATACCCCCCCAAATTACCCAAATTAGGTATTTTGATGTGCCAAACATGGCTTTCAAAAATTACTCCGAATCTGCATGTTCGTGTACATGCATGGTTACTACAACATGTATACATGAGTGACCCCCCCCCCCCCCCCCGAGATTTTTCATTAATTAATAAAAAAAAAAAACTAAAGACATTCAGAATCTGTTATTACTGGGATATGACTTTTGGGCATAAAGCTTTCAAATAAAAAGAAAATCCCCAAAACTTAACTTGGGCTTTAACTGGAAGCCAATGCAGAGAATGGTGGAATATTTTCAGAAGATTCGGTGTGAGTTATGACTCTAGTAGCAATATTTTGAACTCTTTTGAGATGATTCAAGAGAGTGACAGGCAGTCCAAATAAAAATGAATTACCAACATTCAAATGTGTGGTAACAAATACATGAATTAAGTTCTCTTTTGCTTATTTTGTAAGATATACGACTAATTTGCCTGTCACATTAATTTCTGATAGTGCCTGTATAACAAAGAGGATTTTTTTACTTTAAAGTTTCACAGTGTAAGAACTTTGAATAATGCACTTGATCCTAAGACCATTTTACTCTAATCGAGGACTGCAACTATGAGAAGAATTTACTGCTAAATCATGCTTTAATTTAAATGAGATGTAAATAAATGAGTATTAACAACAAGTAAAAATTAGCTACAAAATCCTGTTCTGAGGTAATACTCATTCATCTTTATAATCATACATGAACATTGTAGGTAACTAAAATTTGAATTTCATTTGGAATGCAAATGTGCAGGTTCGTCAGCTTCAAAAGCTTGGAGACAGGGCTTTCAAGAAGAAGGACTACGCCAAGGCCTCGGCATGCTACAAAGATGCGCTGGAGATTGATGCGGAGAATGTACAGCTCTTGTCAAAGAGGGCGGTGTCCAACATCGAGCTTGAGGATTACATCGAGGCACGCAAGGATGCCGACATATTGGTGAAACTGAATCCCCATGTACCACAGGTACTTACATGTGATATTTCAGCCATTGAATCAGTACTCATGGAATAGGGAAAAAAGTCTTTTTGCTCATGGATGTAGAACACTTGAAACTAGAGAATTTTGACAGTATTTGAAAATAATATACTCAATATAGTCCAACCTCTGTTATCCATCCCATCTCTTTACCGGATCTCTCTTTTATCTGGACTATGGATCTAAGAGTTACTGCCAATAATAGAGACACCTTTATCGAAAGTGTTCTTATAAACACAACACATGCTGTCCTGCTGGGTATTTGGAAGATTCACATGAGTGAACCTGTTGCAATTTGTGCATGGTCTACGGTTTGTAATACTACAGCTGATAAAATGTGTATACCTCCCCTTCTCCTCCCCCCCTCCCCCTTGCTAGAAAGTAAGTGTTACAAACATTATCACTCTTATCTGGCCATATCAGTTATTTGGATAGCTACTGGTCCTGATGTGGTCGGATAACTGAGGTCAGACCATACTGTACTGTTCAACCCCTCTCAAGATTAAAGAAAAAACAAACAAACAAATACACCCTCACCCCTTAAAATCTGGCTAACATTTACCACAGTTAAAAAAAAATGTGAGCTACATAATCCTCCATGCTCCAAGTGTCTTTGATAAGGTCTAAAAGCTCCCTGAAAAATTGTATTTCAAAATGATGATTTAGTACTTTAAAAAAGTGAAAATCTACAAGCATTCAAATTGATGGGATTCACCTGTCCATTTCCTCCCATAGACTTACTATGTGCTGATCTAGGCTATTTTATCATCCACCAGAGTACAAATTGTTTATTCATGCATACCTTGCCATTGGCAGCATAACTTTTCAAACTTTTGTATTCTAGTGTGTTTATTTGTCCATTTGAACACTACTATGTAGCTCAGATATCAAAGTTTGACATTTGTTTTAAATTGAAGCTCCACAATGTTAGCCTATCACTTTAAAGTCAGTCAGCAGTCAATAATCCAGATTTAAAATCCGGTTTAGTCCCTGATTACAGGGATGGCTGGATTTACCTCGCACTCGCAGAAATTGCTCTTGCCCCCTCCCTGCACTTCACCCTATTCGGTGCATTCTCCTCCCTCAATCCAACCTTCCTACTTTCCTCCACAGCTTGCTCATTCCAATGTCAAATTCAAACATAAAATTAGCAAAAGCCACCTCTGATTTCAAGATTTGCGTGAATAATAAAGAAAATTCAAGCAGTTGACAAGAGACGATAAACTCGACAGCAACAATGCTATTTTGGTATAGGTTGAAAAGGGTTTGATCTGATCCCTTTTTCCACAGTCCTCCTTTTCATGCTGGCAAATAGTTGAATCAACTTAGGAATTAAGTATTGAATTGGTGAAATTATCACATAGTTCACTTACTTGCTTACTCCTATTTATCTTGCTTCTATTCCAGGGGCATTATCTCTAGCTGTGTGTCCGGACAACCCTTGGGGAGTTCGGACCGCAATCAGCTGCCTTCTTGAGGGCGCTGCGACATACAGTATCGACCGACAGGCTGGTGGGACACGTGGCGTTGGTGCGTCAAATCTCCTGCCAGCTTCTTCTGAGGATTCTTCAAAACTGATGTAATATTGGGTGAGATCATACATTTCATTGCCCTGATGTTTTAGCCCCTTGAAACCAGTGATACTAAAACACCACTAAAATATTATCACATACCATTTGTTACTGGTATTAAAGGAAGTCCAATATCCTCTTGCTCGTTGTTGAAACAGAATTGCCATCTACAGTGGACAATATACAGATTTTTCAAATGTGTGAAAAATCTTAATCTCTTCAATGGCTCAACCAAATTTCTCAAACTTGCAATGTTGGATTTTTAAAACTCTTGTTTATTTAAAACTGAATCCCCTTTAACCCATTGGAAACTAAGTATGAGTTAACCCGTGTTGGGTTCTATGGAAAATGCATGTTATAGTGAAAACAAATCGTATTAATGAACAGGGAAATTCTCCTTTAATAGTGATTATCTGAGCAATAATTATTTAATTTCAGATCTGTACATTTATAACACGGTTTATAATTTTATTGAAAGAAGTGTAATTTTACAATGGATATAGAGATGAGCTATTCATCCTGACTGGAAACACTGCATGGTCAAGACATGCTACAGATTTAGACATTAGTGGCTTCAGTTGAGAGAGACCTTTGCCCAGCAGTGGGATGATATGGGCTGTAAAAGAAGAAGAAAAAGAATATTCCAATATATTCCAATATATCAAATCAAGCATTTGATCTTATCTATCATTAATTTGATAAACAGAGATGAACAACAAATTTATTCTGCATCTTAAATTCTCTCTGCAAACCTTTCATTCATTAATACAATTCATTCCTACTGGGGGCTTATTAAATATTAATGAGCTCAGATGTAAGGAGTAATCCTTGGATATTTGTAACCAAGTGAATCGTGGCATTGCCGTTACCCAGCATGGCCTGGTGGTTGTGCTGCTGACCGGATATCAGTAGGTTTCTGGTTTGAATCCTGTTGGGTCACTCTTTTTCTGAGTCATTAATAAATTTTAGATCAAACATTTGATCTTATTTATCATTGATCTGATAATATAGAGATGAACAGCAAATTTATTCTGAATAACAATAATTTATCACCATTATTCTATTGTCTTTCACAGAGTCTGGTCCGATTGAAAAGTTAATGCTAGTCGCCGAGTGCCTGTTTGACTCCAAGCAGTACAACATCTGCATCCACGTCTTGCAAACCGTACAGGACCTGAAACAGACCAGCGACGAGGTGCAACTCAAGTCACAGTACCTCTTAGCCACTTGTTTCCAAAAGCTGGATGACCCGGACCGTGCCCTCGACCACTTCCACACCCTCCTATCACGCGCTCTCCATCACAAAGATAATATTCACGAAGCCCTGGCTTATCAGAACTTGGCCCAGTTGAGTCTCAAAGTTGGCCGCATCCAGCAAGGAATTGTAAACTACGAGAAGCTGCTGTCGACGTGCGGGGATCTCAAAAATGCCCAACAGAAAACTGATAGAGAGGTTGGAGAAACCAGTGTTGAGAAGGTAGATCATCTTGTGGGAGACCCGTTTCGAAAGCAGGTCCACGAAATCTTGACGAGTGCGTACAGATCTGCGTCGGACCTCACGCAGGCGTTGTTCCACGCTGATCAGTACCTTCACCTGACAGTGAAGGATAACACTGTCGTAGATCGAGAGATTATTGGGAAAGCGTACCTTCTGGTTGGATTCCTGAGGGAAGGCTTGGGTGATTATGCAACAGCTCTGAAGCATTATCAAGAGTACTTTGCCATCAGTAAGATGAAGAGCGACAGAGCTGGGATGGCCAGGGCTTACGGTTGCCTGGGCCGGATCTATCATCAGCTGCACAACCACGTATTGGCTCAGTCGTATTACGAACAGCAGCTGGCGATAACGGAGAAATTCGGTTACGTGTCGATGGTGGCTGTTGCATTGAAGAGCTTGTCTAGATTGTGTGTTGATACAGATGATTACGCCAATGCCATGACGTATCTGGAAAAGTACCTGCGTGTCAGTCGAAAGCTCGATGAATTTCACACGGAATGTGAAGCCTTTATGGATATCGGCGATCTGTGCTGCTTGCAAGATAATCTCCTGCAAGCTGAGTATTACTTTGAGCAGGCTCAGAAACTGGCGGAGAGGACGAAGTTAGCGGAGCACGTGCATCGCGCAGGCTCAAAACTTGCGGGCGTTCTGGTGAAGTCAAAGGAAGAAAAGAATGTGGAACGGGCACGGTTTCTTTGTCAGGAGAGCATTGCATTCTATCACAAGCTAAAGGCAGCACATGAAGATGAAGGCTCCGTATTTCCCGAAGACATGGAACTTTGTATCAATCAGAGTTATGCCATTTTAAAATTAAGTCTCTGCAAGCTCAAGCGAAACCTAGAAGCACTAGAATACGCAGAATCGCAGAGCTGTAACGGTTTCCAGGAAATCCTATCAAAGCGAGCAGGTATCGCCAGTAACAATAACGGTGTCAAGTTAAGCTTTGAAGATATTTGTAAGATTGTCAATTCACAATCTAGCACAGTTGTGTATTACGATGTCACAGACTTCGGCATACTGATGTGGGTGCTTGTACCGAATGAAGGATGTGTGTATTTCACCGGGGAACAACACGTGAGAGACGCCAAATGCACGCAGTATTTACGAGAACTGATACACTCCGTCCATTCCGAGGGAGCCCTTCAGAGTATGTATGACTGCGAATACCGAGCGCTGCCGATGCTGGATTCCGAAACGCACAAGATGCAGACGTACTTCAAGTCGCTGTCACGGCAACGCAAACTTTTATCCAAGCTCAGCTCCGATCGGCAAGACAAACACGCTTCTTTGACTCCGCCTGACGGAAATGCCAGTCCTGATCCCCTGCAAACTTTGTACAATATCTTATGGAGGCGTGTCATTGATCATGTTGTCGGGAATGATGTCATAGTCGTGACAAACAGCATTTTGACTCAGTTACCGTTTGATGCGCTGACAGATGCGGGTGGCTACCAGCTCGGTCAATGCTATCAGGTGACTACGATACCGTCTTTGCTCTTGCTCCAGCATCTGGTGAGCAATCAGACAAACATCAACGAGCTGTACTCAACTGACATAGTAGATGATAAGAAGTCCCAAGCTTCAGGTTAGTCAAATTATTATTAGCTGTAGCTTTTAACCCTAATCAGGCTGAGCTTTTGTGGCTATGCTATATCGGGGGGGGGGGTCGGATTCCGCCCCCCCTCCGAGATCTCGGCCGTCAATCGCGCGATCGCGCCGAAAATCGGCACGCACGTTACCCATCATGTAATCTACAAGACTGTATACGTTAAATACTGGAATTAATTCATATCAAATGTAATTTATTGTCTAATTTATGCGTAAAGTCATAATTAGAGTGTAAATTCACTTAATTAAGCTCCAAAACTGCTAATTTTGTGTCTGGACACGTCTTTTAGCATTTATCTTTTTTTTCCTTTTAGAAGTTTACTTGAAAAAATCCGAAATCAAAAATTGATTTCCTATGTAATTTATTGTTTTTTTCAATTTCTATGTATTTCTTTGTTTTTTTCAAACCTTTGTGGTCTTTGGGTTTTTTTGATGAAATTTGTCGGGGAACACTTATGCAGGCTCATAAACAGCACAAAATAATAATTCACACCACATCAGAGGTAAAAATAATCATACATTTATGAAATTTTGGCTGAAACACTACAATTGTATTTGAAAATGTACACAAAATCATCGTTCTTGAGCGATTTTTGGGGTGACATGCAAGTACAAAATGTTACGTAACTTTGGGAACCGCGTACCGGAACGTCGCAAATTTGGTCTAAAAGAAATGCGCGACATTCGAGAGAAAAAGTCATGAAACGCCGTGGCAACTGCTCCGCGCGTCGCGGACATTTTGCGCGAAACGTCACGGCGGATTCCGCCCCCCCCAGCCTTTTTAGGGTTAAGTGTTTTGTGCATCTCAGCTACCACTTTTATTATGTACCACTCTACATCTTCTGTTATTACTAACTGCTACCATGGTTCCCAGCTAACCTAGAAAATCAGGAAAACACGGAAAATAATTTCCCCTTTTTATATTTAGGAAAAAGTAAAAAAAAGGGAATTTTGTTTGTCCACCATTATTAGTAATCAATACTCTGCCTGTCCAACCCATTGTATATTCCAAACGTTCCATGGTCACTGTATCATACATGCACTGGAACGCAAGACACATGTATATGTTTGCGTTATATCCAGTAATACATATTACACAATGTCATGTCATTATTTAACAGAGTATTTACACATTAAATATTTCACAGTGATTTTATTTTTGTGAATGTTGTGACTTTACAAACGCAAACATTTTCATTTCCTGATATTTATTTACAAGACAAATGCAAATGCACCCATCATATCCTGAAATGAAATGTAGTGAATTCCCCATCTTCAAGTAAATCATGAAAGTGTCTGTACTCAAATTACATGGCGTGTACAGTATGCACATCGAACAAAAAGTAATATATACTGAAACTTAAAGACACTATATAGCATTGTGGAAGCCCCATTTAAAAATTGTCACACAAACCTTAAGATAGTTATGCTGTCACTCGTAAAATATGTGCAGACAAAAATTGATACATGAATTATTGTTGCCTGACAAAAATTCTGCAACACCGCAGTCTAAAGGGGGAAACTGAAATGGTCACTCAATGATATTCACTTTTCAAAAACATGTAATAATTGTTTTGAACTGCAGTTTTTTCAAGGCTTCATTTTTAGACCTTATCAGAGACACTGGCAGCATGAGGAAATTGTGTAGCTAAGACTTGTTAAACAGAAAATATTGTTATGTGATACGTTTAATAATGTATCTAAACTCTTGTAAATTTCAGCTCCCGCACCGACAAGGAATAGTCCTCCACCCATCTACCTCGACCACATGCACCGCGTCATCATCCCGCCGGCGAACCGCCCTCACCATCCCATCCGCGATACGATGAAGATCGCCCCCAAGATGTCCACTGCGGGGATGCCGAACCCCACGTACGTGACCTTTGACACCAACTTCCATGATGTTGTCGCGGACACCAGGGACCCTGTCCTGGCTCTGGAGGAGAGGAGGGTGAAGGAGGCAAACACCCGGGGGAGTACGCTGATCAGCTGCACGTGGAGTGGCAAGGAGGTGCCGTCGTTGCAGGATGGCAAGGTGCAGGGCTACCGGCAGAGGGAGGGCAGGGCGGGGATCGTTGTCATGGGCAACCCGAAGCTGCCGGAGAAGATGCGGCTGCACGGAAAGGTAGGCGATGGGTGATGGTGTATGTGACTTTAAAAAAAACTTAAATGTTTCATGTGGTTTTAGAAATACTCCCACAGAGGACAATTCCCCCATCTCACCTGACAACTCCCCTGGAGGACAACTCTCCGGAGGACGGCTTCCCTGGAGGACAAGTCCCCAGAGGACGGCTCCCCTGGAGGACAACTCCCCTGAAGGACATCTCCCCTGAGGACAAGTCCCTTGGAGGATTTTAACAATGTTTCCAGCTAAAAAAATTAAGTTGTCTTCCAGGGGGAGTTATCCTTGTGAGAGCTGTTCTCCGGGGGAGTTGTCCTCTAGGGAGATGTCCTCCAGGGGAGTTGTCCTCCAGGGGAAATGTTCTCCTGGGAGGGAGTTGTCCCACAGGACAAACGTCCTTCTGGGGAGTTATCAGGTGGGATTCGTCCTCGGAGGGAGTTGTCCTTTGGGGACCTGTCCTCCAAGGGGAGTTGCCCTTGTGAAAGCTGTCCTTCGGGGGAGTTGTCCTCTACGGACTTGGGGAGCTGTCCTCCAGAACTTTTGTTAAAATTTGAAGATTGCTAGAAATTACCAAGTGCTGACTTGTCTCAATATTGTTTATTGTGTAAAATTGATCCAGGGGTCCATTCTTGGTTTAGAATGTTTTGTGGTGTAATAGTATGCTTGATTTGAGCTAATTCCCCGGAAGGACTCTTTAAGGGCAACCTAAAATCACACTTGTTCATTATGCATTCAGAAGATTGATATTCTTCTTATAATTGTTCTTATTCTTCAATTCTTTTGTTATGTTGTAATTTATTTTGTATCTCATAAAGCGCCTTGAGCATTTAATGAAAATGGAATATCGTCGCAGGGCTGATAAAACCTTATATCTCAAATTTTGTGAAAATGACTTTCTCGATAAATTTGAAGTTTAAGGCATAATTCATCTTCAGATAACCACATGAGTTGCATATCTGATTATCAAACGTAGTATAAGTTCAAATAACATAGCCTACCCACACAATTTGTTAAAATAAGAATGTTTTACAGCTCTGCTGAAAAACCCATTTTTTTTTGGGGGGGGTGGATACAAGTTTTAAACAGCCCAGCAGACGATATGGCCGATATGAAATCCTATGTATTAATAATTATTATTGTTATATTATATTCTGCATATGCTCTATCTATCTATCTATTCTATCTACTATCTACTATCTATCTATGCTATCTACCTGTCTGTGTCTGTCTGTCTATCTATCTATCTATCTTATCTATCTTATCTTCATATCTATCTATCTATCTATCTATCTATCTATCGGGTATCTTAATCTATCTATCTAATCTATCTATCTACTCGATCTATCTATTTAAATATATACAGAAGCTAGGAACACCTCAAATTCAGAACTGGAAATGGCGCCCAGTGGAGGTACACAAGATAAGCCGACTACCTCAACACCGCACCCTTGCTGGGGTCAAAGTCACACAGGACAGCCCTCTATGACGCCATGCTGCCCGCAGGCGACCGTCGTCCACTGGCCGTGTGAGCGGCTCCTGGAGGACGGGGTCTTGGCCTGCACACGCCTAACCCCACCACCGACAGCCCGCTGGGTGAGGGGGAGAGGGGGTGGGGTGTACCCGCGAGACAGCCTACCATGATCGGGGTCCAAGACGTGCTGGGGATGAAACTCTGCAGCCAGCATGTGTGGTGCTTGCAGCTGCGTTGCTAATGGCAACAGGCATGCGGCAATCTCCATCTTGATCTACCTCTGGCTTTCTTGGCGGCTGGTGAGTGAATTTTTTTTTCGCCCTGAAATGGTCTCAATAACTCTGTTCCTAAAAATCCTGTGTGATATTATGTGGCAGACAACTACGGTAGTTAATGGGTTGGTTTGAAAATAAGATTATATTTGCAAATAGACCCTGGTAATTGTATTTGAAAGTATGATGTATGGCTGACAAGCAGTCAGTTTCAAAAATAGACTACTGTAAACGTAGAACATTTCACGGTGTGGAAACTTAATTTAGCAAATACATAAAAACTCAGATGTTATTAGACATACAAGCATGCTAATGTCTCAGAATTTACTTTGCAAAATTCATCGCATCTTACTAATTTTCATGTGTGTATTGAAAACAATTATGATACTCTCTTCCCATTCTTGTAGACTTTTGCATGTTATGATTATTGCGCAACAAAACGAGGAAATATCGGGATACCTCAATGATGCAAGTTGTTTTGTTTTGCTTTTACAGTTGTAATAAATTAATTTCCCTTTACCTTTCAGTTTTGATATATCAAGTACACTGCTCTTAAAGCCAAGGTATCATTTTGGTAAATGGTAAAAAATTAAATTCTTTGCAATCATATTTTTTGAATAACCTGTATGATTTATCAATGCCCTGAAAATTACTTACTCTGAAATCCTCCGATTTTTGATAAATTACACAAAATGTAAAATCT
>JZLH01S0620419.1:35378-56931 GCA_001188425.1 Eucidaris tribuloides
AATTCAGAGCATGTTGGGTACAGAACGGCGAGGGCGCTGTTACAAGCCATGGGATTCCGACAAGTGGGCAAACTGATCATGTTCGATGGGAACTACGCAAACAAATGAGTGCAACGAGAATTGTAGACTATTTGTCTCTTTTAACTTTGTGTGCTAATGACGTTGCCAGCTGCCCACGTTCTGAGGTACTGACAGCCACTGGTTCGCTGAGAAGACAATCATTCCATACCGTATAATTTTCATGATAAGCACGACTTTCTGAACTCTTGAACCCATGACTTCCTGATTAGTAGACAGGTGTTTGTTACACTGTGAAGTATGGTAGTGTTATAAATGTAAGAGGATACAAAGATTACAATTTGGCAGGTGTGTTAGAGATATCAAATGTTGTCATTTTTCGCTGGATTTCGTATGAATTGAGTATGTACAAATGTCTCAATTTGGCAATATTAAAACATACCATCTGTAAACACTTGGTGTTAAATGCTCAATGTTTGTTGCAGTTTTGAAAAGAGAGCACATCCATGACTATATAAATTTATGAATTTCATCCTTTATGCTAGTTTCACACTGCTGATCTATCACCTGGATCAGCCCCGATCACGCCAATTTTTGGCCTGGTTGGGCTTAACTGGGAAGGGAGGTAATCGGGTCAATCTACCTTGATCGGGCGTGATCGACAACGCTCTGGCTCCCTACTCGATGTTTTTGGCATGTTATAAAATGCTCAAGTAGGTACCTGAACGATGTTGATCAGAGCAGACGGACGCCGATCATGGTAGATTTGACCATGATTACCGGCCGAAATTAGACCAAAAAGGCCCTAAATTGGCTTGAACGGGCCTGATCGACGTTGACAGATTGGTAGTGTGAACCTAGCATTAGGCCTCTCACATTGGATTAATTGTTTCATTGACTAACCGATTGATGATTATTGAGTTATGTTGATTGTAGATTGATCGATGGTCTAATTGATTACTTGATTGACTAATTGATTGATTTATTGATTTAATGTTGATTGTTTATTGATTGTTTGTTGATTATTAATTGGTTGATTGATTGATGATTGTGTTCATTCATGTATTCTTTGAGGATCTGACTGATTGATTTTGATTTAAATTTGATTTAGAAACAACTCCATGCTGTGCTTTCAGTCCTGTGCGCCATTTCAGGAGAGAAGGGCAAAAAGACAATGTTGGGCGACTGGACATGCGCTACCTGGGCATTGCTACTAGCCGTGATTGGCCAGTAAATCTCCCCGGCAGTCCCGGTGAAGTCAGCCCGTCTGCTGTCCAGCAGTACTAGTACGAGTGACAACCCTCCAGCTCCTCCTGTCAGCAGACTTAGAACGTTGAATCCAGTTGTTCTGCCTGGCAATAAGGTAAATTCTATGGTTTGGGCCACGCAAATTACGACCTTGCATTTACTACAATATGTTTTTGGGTTTTAATTAATACGACATGCGGTCACATGCACCATTCGTAATTTTTTATTGTAATCATGTCACATTTCTGTCGGGTCACACATTTAGATGTGTCGTACGAATATGTCAATTTATTGTATGTGATCCCGGGCAACGGTCAGAGTTCATTATGTCACAACAATTTCCCCGATAAATTTGTGTGTGAAAATGGGATGGACGTCAATTTTCGGGTGTAGGGACCTAATTTTGTATACGTGTTTACAACAACATCATGGGGTCACATGAAATATGACCTTGCATTTAATGTACTAAACAATATCCAACTCAACAATGGAAATTCTTGCCGTTCATTTTCTAATGAACGATGACCCTATTGTAATAAATATGGGTCCACTATGAATTCCATACATCAGCATTTATTTGTTGTAAATGCCAGGTTTGTAATTCAGTGGCCCCGCCCTAAGCCTGTGTCCAAACCCTGTTGTTAGGCAGATGGGCTTTACCACGACAAAAGGGGTGCATTCAAAAAATTTGATCTAAATTGTCAAACTTCTGCCTGTACAAAAATAGTTTGTGTGAGTTGTCTTTTACAACAGTAAAGGGTTAAAAATACCAAACTTCAACATCATTTTCACTTGACTTTTCGTCATTTTTTTATCTATATATTTGGGCACCTGTGCAACACAAGTAGCATTACTGTGCAACTTACATGTATACTGCATAATGGACATAAAAGGACGCTACACACATGTGGTACCCCAGGAAATCGTTAGTGTTATCATGTGTACATCGTAAATTAATGTATTCACTTTGCTTTATTTTGACAGTGGCATTTTCCACTCCATGGTGGAGCGAGGAAGCTGGTCCAATGAGAAATGAAGGAAAAGTGAAACTTGCCAAAAGGTTAAAAATAAATAAACATACTTGAAATCCCATACACTATCTTTTAAAACATTATGTCATTTACAATAAATTCATGACAAAGAGGCATTTTGTCAGTAAATATTTACAATAGAAAAAAAAGACAGACTTGGTATATCATGACTTTAATGGTTGGCTGTGACAAAGAAAATAATTGTAACTTTTTAAAAACAGATTTGGCTTATACTTATTGCACAGATGCAAGTTCTGATATGGTCATTAGCAACAATTGTTTGGTTAAAGGTTAGTGACATGATTGGAAACACTTGAAAATGCCTCAAGAACCAAATGAGTTCAAATATATACCAGCTATACACCAGCCGTAGTGGATCTCCCAGCTGGAAGGATTTGTCTGTAATTTGTTTACTTAAGGAGAATTCAAGCATATGCTAGGTTTTCTATTTCTATCGGGGCACGATAAAAATAAGACCCATAGAGAGCCACACAGTAGGTTGCCTTCACGAGAGATATTGAACATGAGTTATTTTAGAATTAGCAACGTTTAACTACAAGATTTTCAAAAGGAGAATCCTTGCATAGTTTTACTTGATTCTAGAGTAGTTTCGGCCCAATTTGAGGACTCCCCAATCATGTCATTTACCTTTAAAGAAGACAGACTTAATGTTTATATCATCACACAAGTACTGGCTCAGATATAGTGCAAATTTATACATTACCAAAGATGGATAGAATCAGGCTCGACTAGCACTTGTGGCTACCCTCTGGGTCCTTCGTAAGAACAATATAGCCCTGATATTCTTGTTGCTATTGTAAATACTGTGACTTTTTATAATTTTGTGAAGTCATTCATATTACATGTAAGTACATGCAGGTCACATTACATATGTATTCACATTTATCATATGTATTCTCATGTTATCCTACATGATAATTGAATTGAATCTGTAAATTTTATACTAGAATTGTAATGTTGTTCCCTGAAGTTGATACGTTGTTTATTGTTAAACTCAAACTCAAACTCAAAACTCATTTTGGGGGATGGCTTTACTAAATTTGCTTATCTATTTTACTTGAATGAAGATTTATATGTGCTAGATTTTATGTCACTGAATAAACTAAACCTAACTTTTTTGTTTTTGTGCTTAAGTTAGTTTGTGTTATCAAGGATTGTGTATAAAAACAAATGAGGATAGTCCTTTCTTTTCATATGACAGCTTTGAGCGATACTCACATATGACTTTCTAACATCAGTATGAAAACAACAAAATTGTGGCATCTAAAGGCAATCGTACTCTCAGGCCGTGGAGGAATATTGAGAAATTCGGCCAGCCAACATCGAAGCCCAAGAAAGTGAAAGATGAAACCCGGTATGACGCCCTCTATTGCCGCGAGTCCCCGTTGATCACAGTGGACCCGCTCAAGGCGGAGGCGTTGGAGCAGCGTCGTGATTACGCGCACTTCCTGTCGCGGGTGCGGTCTCTGGATCTGGAGAGGCGTCATAGAGATACGATTAAAAGGACTCTCTTCTGCCTTACTGAACGCCAAATAAATACTGATGAAAAGTGAAGCAAGAACTACACTTAAAGATTGAGTTTAGGATTTGCACGTCAAAATACTGAAAAATGAATGAAATCAGCTTAAATCATTCACGATGTGAAGATTAGTATAAATAAACACCGCTCATAGAACCTTTGGTATAGAATACATAGGTCTAGTGAAAATCTGGACTATTAAAATTCAAAATTTTGCAAAGTGACAGCCTGTGCATGGGCCGTTCTATTAGTTCCAAATTTGTCCAAACGGCGCTAGCCGAAGGTCACGCAGAGTTCAACCGCCTGATCATTATCAGTGTACGTAGTCAACCACAGACAGCGGCGCTCAGCTGGTCATGCGTATGCACACATAATTGTGTTTTGCAATTGAGCAAAATTTAAACTCGCAGAAAGAACAATGTTCTGGTAACATTATCGTATTAATTTTTTTCATAAAACAACAAGTTCATGACGTATGATCTCAAATACTTCAACACACCATTTGTACATACCCAAGTACTGTTTGGTGATAATGAAGGAAGTGACAGTCTTGCAACTCCTGGACCCAATCTTTAAGTGACTCTTTCCACTTTACGTAAATGCAAAAAGCAACTGATGAAAATGTGAAGCGAGAACTATAAATCAGTTCTGAATAAGTGGAAGCTTTTGGATTTATCATCACAGAATCAATTCCACCATTAGTAATTCAGCAGTCTGTACGTCACGTAAGAAATCAGGTAATGAGTTATGGACACTGTTAACCCATTGGTACTGAAACAGATGTGCCCTGTGTTAACTCAATGTAATTCCAAATCAGAAAGCCATGGGATAATGATAGATGCACTGATAATCCTGGTCCACTGTTATTCAAGATAGTAATATGTATTGAAAATATATTTATAAATTCATAAATACATGTTTGATGAGATATGAAACATACAGGAATATGCATTGTATTCATGATGCCTGCTTTGCCATGATCAAGTAATTTTTACAGAAAAACAAGGCAAGAAAGCTGTACAATTATACACATCTTGTGAAGGATATATGATTTTTATTTTTTTTCAAATCATTTGTGAAAGATATATATTTATGAAATTTTAAGATGTAAAAAACTAGTAAGAAACTGCTTCATTCCAGTATATTTAAGAAATATCCAGCAATTTCTAGAATGAGTGAGTGACAATGCAGATTTTTTTTGCATTTCTATAATACATCATTGTATCTGATTTGTATTATTAATATTCTGGTTCTAGTGTAATGGTCAATTTCAATCATGAATGGTGCATTAATTTCAGTAATTTTTTGTATGCAGTTTTTCTTAAACGCATTATATTCCTACCACATATTTTTCAACATTTATTCATGATAATAATGTAAATTCATGGTTACAATATGCGTAAACCAGCAAGATTTTTCAGCTTATTTTGATATCAACAGAATTTCAAAAGAGGAAAAAAGATAATACAGATGACAGAAATTTATATACTGCTATCTTGTTATAGATGGTATACACATTGTATATTTTGAATGATTTTGTATAAAAGATATATAGAACTTTGGAAACTGTTGGTATTGTTTCTTGAGAGTGTACATAATTCTGTTTTATGTTGTACAAAGTGTATTTTTGTATATTAAATATGGAAATAATATTTGGTGCAAATACTTAGTGTATACTTTTAATTCACATGAAATCTGATTCAAACAGCGACATATCTATCGTTTTGACAGTACCTGCTTCATTAATCTGCTTAAATAATGAAGACTACTTTGCTCCACAATGTTTAGCAAAAAATTGGTTACCATGCATGGTTGTCCAACACATGCCAAAAAAAAAAATAAAATGTCTTGACATTGCACATTATCATCATAATACCACATTTGCTTTCAATTGCTTGAAAAATGAGAAATTATGTCACTCCACTGACAGCACATATTTCCAACCACACACACACACCAACCAATTAAAGGTAAATAGCATGATTGGGGGAGTCCTCAACTTGGGGCTGGACTATTTAGAATCAGTAAACTATACAAGGATTTTGCTTTGAAAATCTTGTAGTCAAATGAATGACTTCATTCCGTAAAGAACTACTGTCATCCCTTGTGGCTGGCAAATCAGTTGTGTAGCATTCTATGGGATTTAAATATATCGGGGCACGAGAGAAATAAAATACTGTTTTGTTCATGCTTGATTCTCCTTCAGTAAAACAAATTAAAGACAAATCCTTCCAAGTGGGAGATCCACTCCAGCTGGTGTATAGTTGGTATACATTTCAACCCATTCGGTTCTTGAGTCATTAAATGTACCCAATCATGTCATTAACCTTTAACTGACCACATACCGACTCCATACCTGCCAACCAGTAAGATTTTATCTGATTTAGTAACATCTTTCATCATCCAAGTCCACAGAGCAAGATTTTTTGAAGAATGGACAGTACACTTTTACTGTGTGATTTTTACAATTTTGTGAGACACTAAGAGTTTTACCTTCAGTCTACATAAGAATAGGATTTTGATCTGTATCAGTAAGATTTTTCATTTTAAAAGGTTGGCAGGTATATGACTCATATATAACCTTTCAAATGGTGGGGATATACTATAAGGGTTTACGAGGCACAAAAGAAATTTAAGATGGAGTGGGGATCATAAATTGTTGCATACTTGCATATTCCATAAAGTAACTTTAAAATCATGAGTGAATACAATTCGTTCCTACTGGGGGCTTATTAAATATTAATGAGCTCAGACGTAAGGAATGATTCTTGGGTACATGTATTTGTAACCAAGTAAACCGTGGCATTGCCGTTGACTGGATATCAGTAGGTTTCAGGTTCGAGTCCTGTTGGGTCATATCAGATCAAGCATTTGGTCTTATTTATCATTAATTTGATAACACAGAGATGAACAGCAAATTTATTTTGTAATTTTAAAATCCATTCTTTTCAACGACTGAATTATTAATGAACAGATGTAAAAAAGATATGATGGGGGTTGCAAATTTTGTTGAATATTCCATGAAAATAGCTGTGAAATGTTGAACTACATATTGACTAAAATGTATTTATCTATACATAAAAAACAAACATACAAACACAGAAATAAAATATTTTCTTATGAAAACATCTTACGTTTATTAGCTCCTTATTTGCCTTCAGTTTTGTCTAATATTTTTGACAATTTTTGGTATTCTGCTGTTACATGTACTTATATATTGTATGATGTAACACATTAAGGAACCAACTCCATACACTAAACTGTGATAGGTAGAAATATGAAGAGTTTTATCGCAAAACAGGTTATCTCCACTTTAGTAACTCTGGAGAAAAATGCAATTCTTTGCTCAAGTTTGTACAGATACCTGTAGAAAAATAAAGGTAAAACACAAAATATTTTGTACTTGTGGAATTTGGCTTCAAATGTCATACTATTGCTGGAAATGTAGGCAGTAAATGTGTCGGTGTTAACAACTCAACTTTGGTGGAAAATGGAGTTAATCCATTTTGCGATTAATCTCTTCAACTACACCTTCCCCATCAGCAAACAGGTCTTTGAATATGGTTGATGTAGATTGCAAATACAGTGTGCTCCCATTATAACAAACATGGATATAACAAAATTCCTGTTACAATGAACTTGAATTTCAGGCCCCAAAATTATAAGATCAATACATATAATTTAACTGTTCGGTTATAACAAAATTTCGATACAACGAAAGGAAACTGCCGGTCCCGAGGACTTTGTTATAATGGGAGTCACCTGTAGTGGGAGGAGGAAAATTATATTAACATAAAGTTCATTCAAGGTAACTCAACTGGGTAGTCAAGAACAGTAATCCTAGGAAGTTGCCACATAATGAAAACTTCCACCACACAATTAGCGTCAAGTGTGTATTCACACACTCGCTATCAAACAGGGAAACGCATGTAAAATCGGGTACATCTTTGGAAGAAATTGTTCCTGTCTTCGTGTTGTGTGGGTATTTCCCAAATGGGCATGCAGATTCTGAAAGTCTATTTCATTATCTTTTGAATGGTATACATTTTATTCAATTAAAGTAAAAATCTGGTGATCATTCTCTCTTCAAACACTGAGCTCTTTGTTCGGTGGTAAATGTATGAGAGATTAAGTTACAACAAAGTTACTACTCCAAAAATATGTTATGCATGCGCTTTTTCTAGATATTTCTTGTAGATGGGCAGAAAATTGAATTCTGTTTGACTGCATAATTACTTGCCACTTTCAAAGGAAGAAGTGCTTTTATAAAGAGAATTACTAATGGCCACTTGAGACTTTGTCTGAAGGGCATATAACATCAGTTTTGGTGTAAAACCAGGTAACCATTCATTATACACTATGCCAATGATTGATTATTAATCAATTATTGAATCGATTATGAATCGCTGTATACGGCATTGAAATCTTTGCACGGCTGTAAACAACCATGCCCATTTCCACTGAAACATCATCAAACTTCATGCACAGCATCGCTGTTTCACTGGATAATTTGCATAATGGATATATCAGTTCCACAGAAACAAATTTGGATATCTGCTTAACTCAAGTTCTTTGTTTCTCAACAAGGCAATTTTAGTGTAGGATAGCTTTGACTTCAAAGAATAACAGGGCTGTCATTGACCTCCTTTCTCTTCTCCTTCTCGAATAAGACTGCTCTCTTGAACAGCCCGATGAATATAATTCCGATCTCATCATTCTTACAAATAATATTCACAAACTGGACAGTAGAGATGGAGTCGAGGCCAAATTTTGGCAGCCTTGGCCTTGACCTTGGACCGACTCATGCATACAAAGTCTTTGTGTAAAACAATTTCCGGTGGCCTCGAGACTCGGAACGGTCGGCCTAGACTCCATCCCTGCTAGACAGTACAAACATTTTATCAAACGGGACTTTCATCAAACTCTTTTCTCTTTTTTTCCGATGAAGACCACTCTCTTGAACAGACTGTAAAATATAATGCTGACCTCATCATTCTTGCAAATAATATGAACACACTAGAGAGTACAAACAGTTTATCAAACAGGGCTTTCGTCGAGCTCTTTCCTCTTCTCCTTCCCGAGTAAGACCGCCCTCTTGAACAGCCTGCAGTACAGTTCCATGGCACTGGGCGTGTCGTCGTTGCCCGGTACCGGGTACGTGATCAAGTTCGGGTTGCAGTTGGAGTCCACAATCCCGACGGTCGGGATATTCATCTTGGCTGCGTCAACGACGCCCTCGTGCTGACTGAAGACGTCGTTGAGCGTGTGCAGGAAGACGAGCAGATCGGGCAGCCGTGTCCCCGGCCCCATCTGGACGGGGGCGTTGGTAAAGCAGCCCTTCTGCCAGCGACGCGTGTGCGCGAACTCACCACACTCCCGCGCCATCTCCTCGACCGCGTAGCAGAATTGCGGCGTGCGGTTCACGAAAAGGACGATGCCATTCCGATACGCGATGTGCGCCGTGAAGTTCAGTGCGCGATATAGGAGGGGAACAGTTTGATCCAAGTCTATGATACACTGGTCGCGTCGCATTCCGTGCAGGTACTTCTTCATGCGTGGGTCCAGTAGACCCTCTTTGTGTCCGAGGTGGACGCGGGCGTCGAACAGGTCCCGCATGGTGAACAGCTTCTTGACGCCGAAGAAATCCTCGTGATTCAGCGGATCGTCAACTTGTTTTTTACTTAGACCTTACAATGGGAAATGGAGAAACAAAACACACACGTCTTGATACATGTAGGTGGAATTTTGTGTATGTTGTCTGTCAACAAAAACATATCCACTACCATTTCTCTCTAATTTTCAAGAATACTGACATTTATATCAACTCTCATTGATTAGAAAGGCACAGACACGACAAAACTACCCCCTCCCTCCCTCCCTCCCTCATCCCACCCCGTCACCAAAAAACCCCCAAAGAACAAAAAACACTATGAAACTCTATCATAGCAAAGCTGTTCTATGTGCTTCAAATCATTACCATACTAATTATTGCTTCCTTGAAGGTATTGTTATACTGTGTTTCTGGTTTTGAAAACTCTATGCTACATAATCCACTTTGCTGGAACTAATTTATGCAAGTTGCGTTTTATTACTAAAAATGTATTCACAGAAACCAACAAAAGAATTAAAGAAATAGCTCATCACTAGGCTGCAGAAGAAATGAAATTTAATACAGTGGACTCTTGTTACAAACAACACTAATGTAACAAAATCTTGACATAACAAACACATTTTTTCCAGTCCCAACATGAACATTTTCTTTGTATTTTATTGTTTTTGCAACTCTGATATAACAAAATTTTGGTATAACAAATTGTCTTGTTTCCAAGGAGTTTGTTGTAACGAGAGTCAACTGTACATTACCGAAGTTGTCTAAATCACTAGAAGAATACCTACTTTCCACGACATTCTCATTAGTTTCCTTTGGCTGGACATGTGTACACAGATGGGCTTTGGTGGATGAAATGGTCACAGCCAGGCAAGAACATGAAGCATGATGTCGTCGTGATAGACCTGCAAAAGGAATTATTCAAAATCCAAGTCATCGACCAGACATCTTCAAATTGATGTCACACAGTTCCAAGTGTTGTAGATAACATGTTAGGCAGCCAGGTTAAACAAATAATATGTTCTACTAACCAGTTGGAGATGAAGAATGAGAAATCTCGTGCTGGGGTCTATGAAGAATGCGTGATACACTGAAATCAAATCGACTCCAGTGGGTTAAAATTTGGAATGCAACAGATGTTTCTCATAGCTTGTAATTTGTTAGGTACAAACGTTACAACACACTTGTTTTGAATTGACACTATTAGGCCTAAAAAAAAGTTGTGTTGCCCTCAAGTGGGAAATTTTGAAAATTGGGTCGATCGGTCGATTTTTATTTATTTTTTATATATACGACATGAACAAGTACGTGCAGGATAAAACTGTGTCAAAGTTGAGTTTCCCGGTATTTTTTACACTTTGGAATCCATGGGCAAAATGCATATAAAAGTGCTGTTTTAAGTCATTGAATAGGAATTTTAGCAAATTCTGTGCACAAATCTGATATTTTTTCCTCAAAACGGTGAGTTTGTATATTTTTGGTCTGTAAAAAAAAAATGTGACCCTGTTTTTTCGCATTTTACGGTCGGTGTGCTTGAGGGCAACATAACAATTTTTTTTAGGCCTTATGGTACTAAGTGGTACATGTGCAAAACTACAGTACTAGCCCATTGGAGACTATAAGTAAGAGTTAAAGTGATAGGCTAACATTGTGGAGCTTCAATTTTAAAAATTGTCAAATTTTGATATCTGAATTACATAGTAGTGTTCATATGGACAATTAAACACCCTAGAATAAAAAAGTTTGGAAAGTTACACTGCCAATGGCAAGTTATGCATGAATAAACAATCAAAACCCGGGGCGAGTTTAAATAGCCTATGTGTACAAACAGTAAGTCTATGGGAGAAATTGGGCAGGTGAATCCGATCAACTCACGCTTTTCACTTTTTTAAAGCACTTAATGATCGTTTTAAGCTGTAATTTTTTCATGGCATCATTTTTAGACCTTATCAAAGACAATGGTAGCATGGGGAATCATGTAGCTCAGATTTTTTTAACTGTGAAAAATGTTAGCCAATACCTTTATCTCGTGCTGGGGTCTATGGAAAATATGCGTTATAGTGAAATCAAATTGTCTCCAACAGGCTCGATTATGGACCATACATGTTACACTCACCTGTGCATTAAAGAGAATGCAATGTATCACTTAATTTGGCGTAAATTAAAACTGCTTAATTTCAAGTTGGATAAATGCTTGTTTTCATGTTTAGATAATGCGAACATGAGCATTAGTCAAAAACTTGAGAACTTGTTACTATGCTAAAATTAGTGCTTCTATCCTTTCTCACAGGTTGTGGACTTGTGGTAATCATTATATGAAGTCATAAATGTATTTTCATCCAGATTTCTAACAAATGCCTTCTAATTGATATGAGTGTTTGCTATTCAACTGAAACTCATTTTTCCTTAATAATACTTTTGAAGAATTTCAGTGAATTTAACGGTAGGTACAGGCATAGGTTACAGATAACTTTTTACAATCAGGCATATGACAAGATCATAAAAGAAACAAAATAATTGGAAAGGTGGCTGCCTTTCAACTAATGTTTTCAACCTGCCCCCTTTTTTTCTGCACATGATCATGCATACCTGCCAACCAGTATGATTTTTCCAGGGCAGTTCTGGTCTTATTACAAGCTTATTAGGCAGGCCGCAGTACGGTAAATAATAAAAAGGTTACATAATAAAAAAATGAAATTAGAGTGCGAATGAGAAAAATATTTGAAACAGCTAAACAAAAGTTTTCTTATGAGAAAAAAACATGAATAAAACATACCTTTTGTTCCTTCACTCACCAGTGAATGTAACACACATCATTTTCAATACAATTTGGGCATTGTATTAAAGTCACTACAGTAACCAAGGCATTTGGTTTCATTTATTTTGGTCATTCATGTTCTATTCTAATTATAATCTATGTGTTTGTTGTTGAAGGCACTGCCTAGTAACTGTAATAAGGACAGAACTGCCCTGGAAAAATCATACTGGTTGGCAGGTATGGATCATGTTCATATTCGCTTATCAAAGACATCAAGATCTTCGTATTTTGATTAAATTGTTACAATTCTTTTTATTACATCACTGTTATTCATCATCATCATAACAATGATGATAAAAGAAATAATAATAATAATGATAATAATAGTAATTAGTAATAATATTATTAAATTATTAATTATTTAGACTACATGTATTTCTTATTATAATTAATTATATTGTTACGATTTATCATATCATTAATTGAAGCCAACACCACCACCGTGCACCAGGCATCACCACCACCACCAACATCATCAGTCATCACCATCATTATCAATCTCATCATCATCATCATCATCATTATCAATCATCATCAATCATCATCATCACCATCATGATCAATGATCATCATCATCGTCCTCATCAGTCATCTGTCGTCGCGTCATCAGCGATTCAGCATCAATCATCACGATCATCAAATCAACATCAACATCATGTCAATCAACTGACTAAAATCATCATCATCATCACCATCCATCAACATCATGTCTTCATGATCATGCATGTCCTGCATCATTCATAAGTCACATCTCCATGGCATATTGCCTTCTCCACCACTGTAGATCTAACAGTTAACGTTAGACCAAAGATCATGCGCCTCACTTTGTGCAGTGCGCGCAGTGCACCATGAGTCATGACCGAGTACGACAATGTTTACGTGTGGGACTAACGAGTACGAGGGTTATAGTTCAGTGGGGTTATCTAATCACCATATCTATTGGGACGTTTTAGTAACAATACATCGTTTCTTAAGAACCAATGCATTATTATTGCGCTTACTTAACAATATTTATTATTTTAATATCAAAATTTCTTACAAGTTTGTGAGATATTTTACCTTTCCATATCAGCGATCGAGTGACCATGTGCGCTGCCATTTTATTTTAGTGGTTACTAGTATCATCTCTCGTGATTGTGCAAACAAGGTACTACTAGTATACCGTGAATTTAGATGTAACTTGTAAGCAATACATAATAGTAGGTGAGATTGGGTACCATTCCTCAGCTTGGCGATGTGATCGCGAGCGCGAGCAGATCAATCCGACAATATCGAATCATTGGATGGAGCCTCGAACTTCGAAGTGCACTTCCCGGTGGGTCGGCCTAAATCATTTTGATGCAATTTCTGACATCATTTAAGATATTTCGTGCTGTATTCCACGGCAGCACACGGCTGGTAGCAAGATCAAGATCAAGGTTAAACTGGGGTAAGGCAAGCTAATGCGGTTTACAAAAGTTTGAACGTCACCATTCTTAATTGTCTATCTTAGTTCGATCACAGACAGGCAGCACTAGCACAGGCCACAGCGTTACGCGTGGCGTCGGTCGATCTGCAAGCTCCACCCATGCAACACGCCCATTTTAATTGCTGCATACACTGTAGATCTAATATTCGGAATGTAACATTTCTTTCTTGGGATTGGTACCAGGGGTTGGCAATTAAAAATCGCAAATCTGTGAACGTTATGAAAGAAAGTTGCTAAACCTACTCAACAAACAAATGTGACAAAATGAAGCTTTTGTAATAAAAAAAAAGGAAACATATGAATTGACCCAAATTTGATAGAACAGTTATTACGTAATCAGTCCCATTTCACACAATGGGGACAATGATTAGGGGCACGCCGGTGCACAGAGTTGGGCCTAACATTGTATGGTCCGATGCCCTAAATCTGCGTGGGTCCTAAATCTGTGATATCATGATACCACAAATTCACTCTCAAATCTCCATTTAATTAATTGGTAGATCTACAAACATATGGTAAATGAAATAGGCCTAATCATGATTTGTCACTGTTTTCAAAAAATATGCGTGCAGTTTCCCAAAATTAGAAATTTGTTGATGCGTTCACGCAATTCACCACTCTGTGCAAGTTACCTAGCCAATGCACTTGTGCAGAGATTTAGGCATGTTAGGAACCCATTTTTACGCGACCAAGTCGAGTGACACATTGACAAAATCGTCTTCAAAAATATGATAAAAGTGAATTTTTCGTACAATTTTCATGCAGAGTTATTCAGCAGATATGCATCATTAAAGAAACATCATTTAGTACACTTTTTATTGAATTGCTTGTATTTTTTCTGTGTGAAATGCAGGGTGCACAGATTTGGATTTAGGCCCACAGTGCATACAACTAAGAGTACACATGCACCATTCAGCACGTACAAAAACCCCCCAAAACGGGGCCATTTGAACAGTGGCATATGCACAAGAAAGAGAACCCACCGAACTTGGAGCCAAAAGTGCCCATGCAAGTCTAGATTAGAAATGCATGTGATGCACTAGTCTATCTTTTTCTTTCTTTTTCAGGAATTCAACATTCAAGCCGACTCGGAAGGTTACATCGCAATTTCAACATGGCCGACAAGATTACCATGGATCGATCTGTTTTCTTTTTTTTTTTTTTTTTTTCTTTTCTTTTTTTTTTTTTTTTTTTTTTTTTTCGACTGTGACCCAGCCCGCATCGGATGATGCCTGCCTGGCCATCATGGGCGGGGGGCGTGGTCGGGGGGGGGGGCGTGGGGGTGGGGGGGGGGGGTTGCCGCCCTGAGCCATCCTAATGTCGATGTCATGGCTATAACCTGCGTCAACGGGAATGTAGGACTTAACAAAGTGACGATCAATACTCTTAGGATTCTCCAAAAATGCGACAGACTTGATGTAAGTTTCCGATAACCCATTCAGTACTACAGTTAGTTATAAAACAGTGCACAAAATTAAAGGTATTGGCTAACATTTACCACAGTTAACCCATTGGCTACGGGAACCGGACGTACCCTGTGTTTAGTCTACGGGATTTTCAGAATCTCGGAGGCAACGGGTTAAAAAAATCTGAGCCACATGATTCCCCATGCTACCAGTGTCTTTGATGAGGTCTAAAAATGAAGCCCTGAAAAAATTGTATTTCAAAATGATAATCGTAAGTTGACCAGATTCACTTGCCCATTTCCTCCCATAGACTTACCGTGTCTACACCTAGGCTATCAAAACTCGCCCCGAGTTTTAATTGTTTATTCATGCATAACTTGCCATTGGCAGTGTAACTTTCCAAACGTTTGTATTCTAGGGTGTTTTTTTGTCCATTTGAACACTACTATGTAGCTCAGATATCGAAGTTTGACAATTTTTTAAATTGAAGCTCCACAATGTTAGCCTATCACTTTAACTTTCTTCATGGTGGCCCAATTGGGCAACCATGGGCAATCATGATTTTCCAATTTTAGTAGCTTGAATGCATAATCTGACAACCCAATTATATAAATAAAGAAATATGTAAACTGTTTTCTTCTGGTTTGTCATCTTTTTAGCACTGAGGATGCAAGAGGACCTTTTTGAAACTAGAGAATTGGTGTCCACCCACACTCCCACCCAAACAAGGGGATGAATTAAAGAGTAGTGACATAATTGGGAGTAATAACAAATGCCTCTCAAACAAACTGGTTGAAAGATATATCACTGGATAGTGGATACACCAGCTGAGGTGTATCTCCTGGCTGGAAGGATTTATCTTGAATTTGTTTACTTTTTTGTTTACTCAAGCGTAAACATACTAGCATTATGTTTTTCTTGAACCCCATAGAAATAGATCCCATAGAAATCTACACAACAGATTTGTCTGTCACAAAGCATACTGATGACTAATGAGTCAACGAGTCAACTTTTGACTACCAAATTTTCACAGGAGGATCCTTGCACAGTTTACTTGATTCTAGTTTCACCCCAAGTTGAGGACTACTCCCAATCATGTTATTCACCTTTAACGCAATTTGTTTCTAGGAATGAGTAAAACCAGACATTCTGTATGCAACTTTGATAGAAGAGCACGGTCTCATATGGACTGGCCTGTGTTTGACCCTTTCTGTACCATGTTGGATTGGAACATTACATGTAACATTCTTGCAATGATGTTGAAAGGGTTAACTGAGATGCATGGTATGTACCTGATCACACTTTTATGTTTGCTGCATTAACAGTACTTTATAACTTGACGTCTTGTCGGCTTACTGCCTGGGGGAGGGAGGGCACTGTCTTTACAAGGTGTACACCATGCCATGAGAAAAAATGCATCAAAAGGGTTGTTTTTTTATGGTCCGGCGATGTATGCATGTACAGTGAAAAGGGTATCAAAATTGCCAAAATCAGGAAAAAAGGGTATAATTTTGACAGGTTTACTTTAAAGGTAAATGACATGATTGGGGTGGTCCTCAACTTGGGCGGAAACTGCTCTAGAATCAAGTAAACTATGCTAGGATTCTCCTGTGAAAATCTTGTAGTCAAATGTGGACTTATTCTAACATAACTAATGTCAATATCCCTTGTGGCAGGCAAACCTACTATGTGGCTCTCTATGGGTCCTATTTTTATCGTGCCCCAATAAAATTAATGTTCATGCTTGATTCTCCGTAAAGGCAAGGTTCACCATGATGTCAAGTTGGTTTCATTAAATGCAGAACAATGAGAAAAACATATTAATGAAGATTTGGTGAGAATTCATCAAAGAATAAGAGAGTTATGAATTTTTAAAGTTTTAAATTTGTGACGTCACATGCGAGTAGCTCCTGCATTGTCATGTCATATAAATTCCATAGAGTGCCATTTTCTCAGAAAATTGAAAAATGATGTTACCTGTGCATTACATATATTATTAGAAATATCATTTCATACATGCTTCTAGAAAGAAATATATCATGAAGCAATTAAAAAAGTTGCAATTTATTGAATTAATATTACATGACATATGGGGAGCTGCTCGTATGTAACGTCACAAAATTAAAACTTTGAAAATTCATAACTCTGCTATTATTTGGTGGATTTTTGCCAAACTTTGATTAATATGTTTCTCTCATTGTTCTGCTTTTATTTAAACCAATTTGACATCAGGGTGGACCTTGCCTTTAAGTAAACGAATTAGAGACAAATCCTCCCATCTGGGAGATCCATTCCAGCTGGTGTACAGTTGGTGTACAGTTTGTGTATATTTCAACTCATTTGGTTCTTAACGCATTTTCAAGTGTTCCCAATCATGTCACTAACATTTAAAAGGGTATCTTTTCAGAATTGAATACTTGTTTAAGGTATTCTGAGATCAGTTTACTTTAAAAGAGTATCTATTCAAAATTAACACTCGTTTAGGGTATTCTGAGATCGACAGATAATTACTTTTAATGTTTAGGGTCCATTTTGAAAGTCCATACACGCTACACGCGCATGATTTAAACCTTGTAATGACAGTGCCCCTTCAACCCCCCCCCCCCCTCCCCCATCAGCTGAATTGTAGGAGTGGCATATGAATTGAATTCTGTTACATGGGAGAAAGTACAATGTAACATTCTGCTTTTATTAAAAAAAATACTTTTTCTGGAAATCCTATTCAGGTCCCTGTGTATGCTGGGGTGGCAAACAACATCATAGGGAGTTGCGATGACGCATGTGATATTCATGGCAACGATGGACTGGGAGACATACCCGATCCTGGAGAACCGCCCAGTTTGGACCTCCTCCAATCGGAGCATGCGGTGCCGGCGTTGATTCGTATGGCCAATGAGAAGCCTGGACTGATAACGCTTCTCGCGATTGGTCCACTGACGAATGTTGGTCTGGCCATGCGATTGGATCCAACCTTCTCCAGTAAACTGAAGGAACTCATTATTATGGGAGGACATCTTTTGCGACGTATGTACCATAATTGGGCCTTTAAAAAAAAGTTACGTTACCCTCAAATGTGAAATTTTGAAAATTGGGTTGGTTGGTCGATTTTTATTATTTTTTATTTAAGTTTTTTTTTTTATTGACAGCAAAACCCACAGGCAGTGTTGTCACCATGCTGGGCGGCACTAGGCAGAGCTACCCGGCTCTCAAAATCTCCGCCTGGTACTCACAGTTAATTTCAGCCTTGCCGCCCGGCACAAATTCTTAGATTGATGTGTAATTAAATGATTATGAGGGGCGATAGCTCCGCTCGCTTTGCTCGCTACGCTTTGTAATCACTTTTTACCCGGGTCTAAAATCACTCTGGTGACAATCCTGCCCACAAGTAACCAATACACATCACACATATACATACTGTACTGTGCTCGTATGTAGGACATAACTGTGTGAGAGTTGAGTTTCCCGATATTTTTTATGGGTCTTTCAAATGGACAAAATGCATGTAAAAGTGCTGTTTTAAACCATTGAATAGGAATTTTGGTAAATTCTTTGCTCAAATCTGACATGGTGAGTGTGTATATTTTGGGTCTGCATAAAAAAAAGAAGAAATTGTGACCCTGTTTTTTCCCCAGGGGGGCCAGTCAAACATAATGCTGTACACATGCGTGACCAAATTATTTCCAGACACCCCCTAAACAAGTTTTTCTCTCTGTGCAAAATAACCCCCTGAACAAGTTTTCCGCGTGCTTCATTTACACATTTTAGCCCCTAAACATACCCTAAATACGTTTGACCAGTCTTTAAAAAAAATACCCTAAATGCGTTTGAACAGCCTTTCAAAACCACCCTTTTTGTTGAAAATCTGTGTTTTTGATACTCAACGCGTGCATGCGCGGCCCACGCCTAAAACTGAAAAAACACCCCTTTAAACGCATTTTTTTGGTCACGCATGTGTACAACATTATGTTTTACGGTCGGTCGCTTGAGGGCAACGTAACAATTTTTTGTTAGGCCTTGTGTGGATTTTATTGTCAAGCCTTGCAAGTGGAGTAGGACTAAGAAGGACCCTTAGTGACGTCCATTTGTCCGTCCGTCCATAACGCTTATGAAACTTGAATAATTTTGCGAATATTTACCCATTTGTAACCAAACTTGGATAGTAGATACCTCACAGGGACCTCAATGTTACTTGGGAGTTGAGGGTCATGTTTGTGGGTCAAAAGTCAAATGAGGTCAAATGTTAAAATTTGCCTGCAAGTTTCTACCAGGGGCCCGTTGCATAAAATTTTAACCGGAGAAAAACTCTGGTTATTTTAACCGGAGTTTTTCTCCTATAGGAAAATGCATGGGAAAATTACGCTAACCGGAGTTTTCATATTTAACCAGAGAAATTTCTGCGTTTAAAGTTTTATGCAACGGGCCCCAGGATTGGTAACTTTCTAACCATAATGTTAAACCGAATGATAAAATATACCTAGGGGCAATTCCACGGTTACTCATGTTACATTTGAAGGCATTTTGATTCGCTTGTGTGATCTCTCGCTACATTATTAATGGTAGATAGCTTAAAGTCTTTATGCCATCACGAAGCATACATGTTGCTTCTGATTTGTACAAAATAAAAATTTGAGAAAATAAATTGAACTGTATGAAAATTATTGAAATGTCTCGGTTACTCACGTTACAGAATTTGGACATGCATAAAATGTAAAGAGGACTTAATTGAAAAATTTCCTCATATGGAGCTCTCATTCAAAAAGTTGTACCCTTATCAAAGCACTCTGATAGAGAGTCACAAACTGATTATATGCAAAATGAAGTGGGTTACCCTACTTTTGTATAAATTACAAGAACATCGGTTACTCATGTTACATTTTGTCCAAAGACATATTTTCTGGGTTATCTTCACGTAAATAGATTTTTACTGGAAAAGTGATACTTTTTTCATTGCAGTATTATATGCTTAATACTATTTCATGGAAGAAAAAATTATAATTTTTCATAAAACTTAGATTTATTCACAGTAGGTGGAGCCTAGTCCCACATATGGCATATTGTGTACGGTTGCCGAGTCTCCCAGAAGGCAGCGTAATAGAAGCAAAATCTGGGGTAGAAATGCAACTTACTTGAAACATACTTTTCCCAGGTTTTCTCGGTCATGGAAAACGTGGAAAAGTCATGGAATTTTAAACTTTATTTTCCAGCCCTTGAAAAGTCATTAAGAATAGAAAATCACATACAAGTCATGGGAATGTCAAGGAAAATATATATACTTTTTGTAATTTCTTGTGTGTGTGAAGTATATTCAAGTTATTATTGTGGTGTTCAAGTGCCCTTTTTTTTTACACAATATGGCGTAGGAAAATACTCATGGATGTTTAAATTTTTATCATGAAAAAGTCATGGAATTTATTTCTTTTTAAGGTGCAGGAACCCTACACCTAAACGCCTATTTTAATGTACGCTTTGCATCGATCAGATGTAGTTTTCATCCGTCTTTCATGAAGCATGGTACTCTTCTTGCAGACCTCGACAAAAACTTTACATTTGCCTACCAAGTCAAGTGCCAGACAGTAAAATCCAAATGCCCACTCTAGACCCGAGTTGTTTTTGACAGTCAATCATTGCAAAAAAAGGCACTGCCTGATCGGGCAAGTTTTTCCAGACGATTTCCTGGTGCCCCGGGCACTCGGGTACCCAAGTTTGATCGAGCACTGCTTCTTGTCAGACTGCAGAAAACAACATCAAATTTAAAAAAAATTGTTGAAAATAACATACTCGATATGCTATATGTTCTGTGTACAGATATTTCACAATTTTGCTTCAAGATGGAGATTTTGTGAGAGTTCAATATCTGCAATAAGAAAAAATTAGAATTCAAGAAAATGGTACCGTAGGATACCATTCATGTCTTCATATTTGTATTTTCACCAATATTTCTCTCAAAACAGCAAGACCTCTGGGGGAACAATCCAGTGGAGTTTAAAGAATGTGTCATTGATTTGCACGTCAGAAAACATCTAAGAGAATGAAATCAGCTGAAATCATATCCATTGTGAAGATTAATATGAATAAACACCTCTCATCGAGACTTAGGGTAAAATATTGAGTTTTGGTGAAAATCTGGACGGTTAAACTTCATCCTTTTTCAAATTACTCGGAAGCATTTTCAAAAAATCCGCGACGTCAAACGTGCACGTGCCGTTCCAAAATTGTCCGATCAGCCGTTAGCCAAAGGTCGAGCGGAGGTTAGCCGTTTAACCAATCAGATCGCTGCACTGGTCTTGCGACGTTACACAATAACCGCGATTCGCAGTTTGAGCAAAATTGAAACTACACAGAAAGAACATCATTCTGGTAACATGTCGTTATTAGTTTTTCTCATAAAACAACAAATTCATGACGTATGGTATCTC